>QGOD01000665.1:10436-25177 GCA_003313065.1 Sarcodon sp. MG97 | reverse complement strand
TGTGATCATTTGTGATCTAAGTTTTATTGCGATATTCAGTTTTGTCGCTCGTCTTCATTCTAGCTTCGCTATAAATCTCGCGCTTTTGTCTTAAATCTCGTTGGCCTTCGACCTAGGATCTCTATCGACTCTCACGCTTCCATTTGATTATCAGCGAAAGATTCGCAGATAATCTCGCCTTTATCGCACACTTCGCACCACCTCTAGTCGGTCTTTCAGACCTAGTGGTTGTTGTTCAAACTTTCTTGGACGCCCTCGCACCGACAACGTTCCTTTTGTATCAGCTATAGGCGTATAGTGAACTCCTTGGCTGCCACTAGGATACACGTATCAACGCTTATCATTCTTCTCACAGGAAATTATTTGTACAATCAATATACAGCACAATTGTGATATCTCAGATTGCAATCGTGTTCAATCACTCAGTATCTGGCAAGAATGAGTAGAAACAATGCGTCAGTGTAAAATTGTCAAGCATTCCACCCACAACCAGTACCTTCTCAATATCTATTCACTCCACAACTATGCCTATATCGCCATGGCCATTCCAGCTGCACTTCGAGCCTCTCCAGTCTGTCTTGAAGACATTGCTGAGGCCCGAGCTATAGCAGCAATGCATATACGTCAAAAGAAGGCCAGTTGAAAGATAGCCAATAAAATTGGATCCACCAATACTATGACAACATATTCGGTGCTCAGTGCTCCTGCATTCAACAGGCCAAAGGCAAAAGCAAAAGCAAAAGAAAAGCCAAAGCAAAAAGCAGTAAACAAAAAGCAGAATATCAGTGCAAGAAAGGTTCCCTACGTACCATCCTCGCTCACAGGTACTTCTATAGATGGTGAATCTAATATTGTGGTGCCTGAGCAGGTTCCCCTTCCATCGCAACCTCCCTCCAATAACAGCCATGTTGGTGATTATCACTACAATCCCACTGTTCAGCCTGGCGACTATTTATATGGATATCAACATGTTCATTCGCCACCATCTCTTCAATATGGGACTCCTCTAGCGCACAAACACTGGAATTATTCACATCCTTATCAGCATGATCCAAGCCCAATAGGAGATTCCATTCATTATGCAGTGTCTAGTTCCTCCCAGTCACAAATTCAGTTTACACAGCCCTATATTGGTAACTTCATGCATATACAGTAGTTTATACATCCACAGCACTTGCAGATGTATTTTTATCAACTTGCAATTTTATTCTATGACTTTTGAGATGGCTTGTTCGAGTCATGTTCAATAATGTGACTGCTCCTCATGTTACTGTGTGACAGTTTGTTTTTCTTCTAAACAACTGTTAGGGATCTTGTTCTATTCGGTCAACAACTAAAACCCAAATATCTCAAGTGAAACCTGAGGTATGGGAGATAGTATAGTTGGGCAAGTAATAGAGGGGAGAAAGAAACCAAGTCAAAGTTAAAGGGAAAACTATGGAATACATGAGGGTTTATATACTAGCTAAAATACCCTATACCCTAATGACCTAAGAAAAGGCAAGGTAGTAATGAGGCAAGGTAAATTAAAAAAATGAGGAAAAAGCGAAAATATAAAACAGGGTCCTATGATGGGAATGTTCAAATGGGAAGATATGAAATACATGAGGATAAAATGAGGTCAGAACATGTGGAAAGCATGTGAATGTGAAATGGGGTGAAAGGACAGTAAGGATCAAATTCTGTGATTTACCAGAGAAGGAAAATAGGGAAAGGTCCGAAGATATTTCCTAATAAGGAAGGGCCCTATGACGTAATAACCCCAAATTTGCGATAGGGAGCGTCCAATAGCGATGGAGATATTAAGGATTGAAGGAATGAGTGACTGTGGGAATATTATCTGTTGCAAAAAGCGACCATGTGACAACCACGCGACGATTACCGCATTTGGAAGGAAAGTGGCTGGAAATGCGGTATTGAAGTAAGGAGAGATCTAGGAGCACCTATCTTGGTCATTCTTGTATGTATATTACCAGAATAATTCCTGCATTATTCTGACCAATAGGGAGTGATTGGTGGGAATTGTGGTATATGTGCATGAATGGTTTGGAATGGTGGAAGTAGGTGATCTTCTTTATCTAGAGATAGTCTGGTAGTTTCCCTGATGATCAGTAACAGTGGTTTTTTGGTAAATGGTGGCTTTTGGCAAGAGAAATCGTAACAACAACGATATATCGCAATGCTCTTAGAGCAGTTTCAGGCCAGCCTTCTCAACCCCACAGAGAATGGTTTCATGTTTTCTTGGGTTCCAGAAGAATCTCTGCCCCCAGATGACGAATTTGGCTCTGACTCATTCATGTCACAAAATAGAGGTGACAACACTTACCAGAGCCCCAGTCCTCCACTGTCTACTCAAGTTCCTATGCAGGTGTCTTTGTCTTCCCACATTGGAGTGGATGACCAGTTCTCACCATGGTCAACAAGGTGTTTGAAGACATTTGGAAAGTCAATTTGTAGACAACTCGCGATCCCAGATGGCAGCCTTGACCCATTTATTGATGTGAGCCACAAAGCTTTTCTTTTTCATCTTATCTCATTAACATCATGTTTAGCTTGGAAATCCTATCCATATGCTTATCAATATCAAAGCTCACCTTGTTAAACTGGAGGATAGTTGCAAGACGGACTCCACGAAGGAGTTGTTGGCTTCACTTGAATTCCATGTATGATTTTCCTCCATTCTACAATACTTACACTCTAATAACACTGGCCAGCAAATGCTTTCAGACTGTCTCCTAACAGTACTACTTTCACCAAACTTCACTGCATACTGCACAGGACTTTGCGATCATGTCATGGTAATATCATTTGTAACTCGGTGAATAATATTTACTAACGTTGTTTAATAGGACTTTATTCATTCTAACACAAATGTCTTTAAAGTGCCGGATTTAGTTTTCCAGGATCCTGAACTGCGTGGTCAGCTGAGATTGCTTGTAAACGATCTACTTACACAAAACCGTAGTCAAATAAAGTTGAAGGTGAGCGTTTAGTTCATTCTGACCTTGATTCTATTAATTTTTTTTAGTTAACAAAGTTGCTCGAAAATGGAACCAATATATCTCAATTGATGAAGCTTATAGCTCCAACAGGAATCGAGTTGTCTGTTGCACACTGGTCTCATCTGGCATTACTAGTATGTTTAACATTGCCATTCTAATTGTATGCTCAAATAACCTTACCACAGAGACACCTTCTTGTTGAGTTCAATAACCACCTTGATACTTGTGATTTGCCAAGCCCTTCACTCAATCAGGACACGGAGGACAATGGTACTAGCGGTAGTAATGGGTCAGTCCCTGCTGAAGGTAGCATCAAGAAGCCAGTGTATACCAGAATACAGTACTGGACGTTTGTTGATGATCGACTTTGCCACCTCCGAAAGATGATGAGGGAGTCAGCTCTAAAGGATCCTGGGACGACCGAAGAACAACTATACAAACAGTAAGTGAATGATAGTGTCTAGTAGTATCTATTCTGAATCTTGGATATTTCGACAGGCTCATCACGGAAATCTTTCAAGATGATACCCTGGTCATGGTGAGAAGGCATGTGCTTCATTACTCAGTGGACCCGATTGGCAAGTGGCAATCCATGAGCGATTCATTTGGTAATTCACAGTCCTGCTGGATGGATTGTATACCTACCCCTTGCGTTCTCTATTGCTATCATTCATTTACTTTGCTTGTTCAATCCTCAGTGCTCTTGATATCTCCTCATTTGCTTTGCGTGTTAGTCGTTCCTTAGTGTGCAATATCCCCTCATTTATTGTTTATTCTTTGGTACACTTGATATCAGTCTAATGCCTATCCACATTGTTAGTGTTGGTTTGTTTGTATATAACGACATCAATATAATCAAATTTTTACAATTGATTTCCATAATTCCACTGAATTTTTATTATGGATAAGAGTTGCGAACGCAGCACTGTGTCAGCCTTTCTAGGACATTTACGAAGTGCTTCACCTGTAATCTTTCTGCCACCCTTCAGCTCAAATGCTGCCACAGCCTTTCTGTCACGTCACTGAAACCCTGCATCAATGCCCACGAGGGACAAGTTACCGAGCCAATATGAAGCATTGATGGCGAAACCATGGACAAGGGTTATTCTCATGCTTATGACAGGCCTCAGTTATATAATTATATTACCACTCCCGGAGCATTTCCCCCATAGTTTCCCACACCATGAGAAAAATAGTTGGCGAATATGGTTTTACATAGATTTCATCAATATTTAATAAGCGTTTCATTTTCAAACGCTGTCACAGCCTTTGACTGTGCGTAACGTGTAGTTCTGTCGAAGCTGAAATGTTTGCCGCCTCGAAACCCAAGCATTCGACTGTGCTACGTAATCATGATGGGGTACTACTTTCGTCGCGCACACGTGCTACATCTGAGTAGAACTTTGCAACTTTTTTCTTGACCGCTTCTCCGAATCGCTTTCGTGGCCACAAGCTAAAAGCATGTCTGTTGCACTTGCTGTCTGGTATGTATCAAACGCCCTTCAAACCCTTCACTCCCCACCGCCCAACCGGTTTTCCGCTTCTCAACGCGTCGCTAAATTATATTTCTGCAGGAGCGCAGTCGTCGTCCCCGGAGAGAAGGAATCCGTCATCACACCGGACGGGTTGGAAATCCGTATCACGAATGTTGCTTTGGGTGCAACATTAGATGACGAGCAGGGGAGAACGACCGTCAAGTTCACGTATGACCCGGCGCCCAAGCCCGAAGACCTCGACAGCGATGCAGGTTCTGACGTTGGAGAACCTGTCACAACCGTGTTATGTTCTTTAACTCCGGGAAAGGTGTGTACAACACGAAGTAGTTGCATCGTCGCGTCAACCGTCAGTCTTACTTCTACCCTTGTCAGATTGAGCAAGCGACTGTTGACTTGATCTTGGATTCGAATGAAGAGTTTGTTTTCGAAGTAGTAGGCAAAAAGTTCGTTCTTTTCTGAGTGCCCTTTGGCCACATCTGACTGGAAAATTTAGCACCGTTTATCTGACCGGCAACTACATCCGTAAGTCCCTCTTTCACAGTTTCTATCAACAAAACCCACGTTCATATTCAATTTTTAACACTATAGAACAGGGTGCAGGCTCAGGTTCAGAATCCGAGTCAGACTCTGATGATGAAGGCGCGTTCCGTCTTGAGGATGTCAGTTCAGACGTTGAAGTGGATCCTGCTGATTTGGATGTCCTGGAAGAAGACAGTGGGTAAGGCTATTTGAGCAGCCGTATGTAGGCTCTTTTTTACGATTTCATCCTATTATAGACGCTTTGAGGAGGTCACTGGTGACGATGATGGTGACGACGAAAAGAAGGAGGAAGCCCCTTCCAAAGGCAAGAAACGGCCCGCCGAGAGCATGGATGTAGACGAAGAGACAGGTGACACTGAAGCTAAGCTCACAAAGGCCCAAAAAAAGGCCCTTAAGAAACAGAAAGGCGAAAACGGGCAAGCAGTTTCTTTAACGTCCCCTGAATCCAAGGGTGAGAAGAAGAAAGATAAGAAGGAGAACAAAGAAAAGGCGAAGGAGGGTGCCGCTGCTAGCACGGGAGAGCTCCTAGAGCTCCCTGGCGGGGTGCAGTATAGAGATGTCAAAATTGGAGAAGGTGCAAACGCGAAGAAGGGATCTACGGTGAAAATGAGGTACATCGGGAAGCTGATGGATGGCACTATCTTTGACCAAAATACAAAAGGAAAGCCTGTAAGTTTGTTCACTCTACAAACTTTGAGAGAGAATCGCCGTTGACCAGATTCATCGTGCTCAGTTCTCTTTCCGCATAGGTGAAGGAGAAGTCATAAAAGGTATGCACTTTCCCTGTCCGCGTTGCGAAACTCGTCGCTTACTACATTACGTGATTCGCAGGATGGGATACTGGTATACCTGGCATGAAGGTCGGGGGAGAACGTGAGCTCATTATTCCACCAGCACTTGCATATGGCAAGAGAAAACAGAGCGGTATTCCGCCAAACTCGACTCTCCGATTTGGTGCGCATCTATATCTGTCTAGCTCGGTATCATACTGACACATCCCATCGTCTTCTTGTTCGCAGAGGTGAAGCTAGTTGCAGTTAGCAAATAGTGCATAGTCTGAAAGAATCCCTATGGTTGTCCATGTATGAACCTGTGATTCATTGGGAAATTCTACAGCGTTTGATAAGAGACTTGAAAATTATGCCGTTGGTTTCGGACATGTGGGTCTGATAGATACAATATGAGCGCCAGGTTTATATATAGCGCAGGTCTATAATTATGGTTCAGACGAAATTGACAATGGGTATCCAAAGGTGCCGTTAACCCTGGTTGTCTCTCCCCGGCACTATCCATGTATCATGCTGACCTTGTAATTGTCTTTTCATCGTCGTCAAAGTCCACCACCGAGTCCCATCTTCGAGAGAACGTAAAACAAGCTCGAGACCAATACATTCGCTTGATAAGTCTCTTGAACGACTCAGGGCTAGAGGCCGTTGGCAAACGGGGGCGGAAATTGGGGGACGTGTTGGTGTTGGTCCGTTGCCCGCAAAGTAAGCTGAGGCGGCTGGCGAGACGCGAGAGGTCCGTTCGAGACCCTTTCTCCTGCGCCATTTCATTTTTTACCATAGATTTACGCTTCCTCTCCGGAAAGAGAGTTGGATTTTATTTATGGGCTGCCCGTCCGTGATCTCAACTCCATATCTCAAGAAGCAGAGTCGAAGTACCTGACGCCGGCGAACAGTATCAGACTGATCTACTCGTACATCACTTCTGACCCTTCACTTCAAGGCGGGTTGGGGGTTGTTCCGCTGTCCGCAAAATGGAATAGAGTGAAATCTATATTGGCGCTGCACGATCCGAACTTCGACACCAGTTGGATCCGGTCTATGACTAGTGGTAGAGGCAGGTCTGTGCACCTTGACAAGGTGAAAGATCATGCAAGTCCCGTTTTAGTCGCCGATTCCTATCATTGTCTCACTTACTGTGGTTTACCGTGCTCTAAAAGTATGGAGAAGCCGTGGCGTTGTACTTTGCGTTCCTCTCGACATATACGAATTCACTATACTTCATCTCCATCACCGGAGCGTTATTCTATCTCTATGACTGCGAGCCCTATTCTCCATACTATTCCCTGTTGCTTCTTTTATGGTCCACTTTCTTTGTCGAGTATTGGAGCGTCTGTGAACGCAAGATCGCAGTACGTTGGAGTACTAAAGGCGTCTTCCAAGTAGAACAAGAAAAGTACCACGACGTAAAGAAAGAAAAGTATGGGAGCTGGTGGAAGAAGGACCTAGTGAAGATGTTGCGTGCTGCAGCATCTATCAGCGTGCTCTTAGCATTCATGCTTGTCTTGACCGTCCTGTTGACAGTGATATTCATCCTGGAGGCATTCATTCCTATCTTGTATACAGGTCCAGGAAGCCAATTTGTTGTAAGTCATATGCCGTTATGTAGAGTATCGATTTCTTTCCAAGTTTGAGTTTCTAGCAACTTGTGCCGACGATCGTATTCGCCGCCAGCGTTCCTACCTTACTCGAGGTGTATCATTCGTATGCCATACATGTTACAACGATGGAACACCACAAAGACAACTCGACGTATGACTCGTCGTTCACGATCCAGAGATTTGTATTATCTACACTCGTCTCGTACATGGGTCTCGCTCTCACGGCTTTCGTCTACGTACCCTTCGGAGCAGATGTTTTGGGCCTGGTGCAGCCCTATCTTAACCGTGGCGCTACTCCTATACAGAAGACGACCTACAATGCAGACTCGGATGGATTTTGGGAGCTGGATGTTACGAGGGCGACAACCAAGTTGGATACCAAGAGATTACAAGACCAGATGTTCACTTCAACGGTAACAGGTCAGATAATGAACGCCTTTGAGGAGGTTGGCTGGCCATTTGTGATGAGGGCTTTGAAGGCATTCAGAGCCGGGGACTGGACAGCACCTTTCCGGAACTTTTTCAATGGCCACGAGGGTATCTCCAAGTTCAGTCGGATCGGTTCATTTGATTCGGAAAATCAAGACCATGATGAAGAAATGAAATTTTTGAATCGAATCAAGAAAGAAGTAGAGTTGGGTCTCGAGTATGATGTGTTCGAAGATTATAGCGAGATGGTTACGCAGTTTGGATATGTTGCTATATGGTCAAGTATTTGGCCTCTTGCTCCAAGTGATGGTTCCTCTCCTTGCCTTATTGCGAAAGGCAACTGATCTTCTTTTATTCAAGTGATGGCCTTGGTTAATAATTGGTTGGAATCCCGTTCGGATGCGTTCAAAATCACAGTTCATCTTCGACGGCCTATTCCGATTCGGACAGACTCTATCGGGCCTTGGCTGGAGTGCTTGCGAAGCGTGACCTGGGTTGCTGCTCTCGCCAATACAGTCCTCGTATGTCTTTTCAATGAGCGATTCTCTTTATCGGCAAGCAGCACGACCAGGGAAAGGATGACGTTGTTAATTTGGGCATTATTTGCTTCTTTGGGCGCGAGCCATGTGTATCTGCTGTTGCAGCACGCAATTAAAATTCTCGTGGAGAAAGTGTTGTGGAGGGACAGTGCGGAAGAGAAGGAAGTGTTGAATGTTGAACGGAAAGTGAAAGATGTATGTTTGAGTGCTCTGAAAGAAGGAAGTACGGCCGATGACCATGAGGTTCTGGACGAGAATACGATGGACGAGGATGATGGTGATTTTTGGGAACTTGACGAAGGTATAGACGAGATAAACCGTGATGTGAAGGATGATTAGCATTGACGTACTCAGTCGACTCTGGTAACTTATGGTTACTGTTCTGCTCCACCTGTATTTTATGAGAACATCATTATAGTATACGAGAGGCATCATTTTGAGTGAGAGATGGGGTGATATTATGAAGCAAAATATGTACATACTATAGTAAATGATACAGTTGTTTTTAACACTTCCGAGACACAAAATGTTCCTTGTCAGCTTGGCCACTTATTGACTCAAGCAAGCAAGTTGAAGTTCCATTCGCCCTGCTCCTGACCCTCTCTCATCCACCCAAGCCTATCGGCAGTCAACCCGGCAATGCGAGCAAATATAGTCCCATCCAGCAATTCGGTGCCTTCCAACTGCTCCGTTCCTCCGACCCAATACCCGGCCGGCCGCGTTCCAAACAGGGTCGCCCAGTGCATAAGCGACCGCTGAGTTTTGCACATGTGGTCGTTCGGATGTTGAAGAACGCTTTGGGTGATTGCGAGCCATGGGTTGGGAGTCGTTTCGTCTGGAGTCAAGGTGTCTTTTGCTGCGCTGTGTAGTGATTTTACGGGTTCTTGTGGCGAGGGGTTGGTGCAAGCCATGAATTCCTTGCTAATGCGTAGAATGGGTCTTCCTCTTATGATCCATATGCTGAGTACGGTAGAAAAGTATGTGCGGAGTAGGACTTGGACAGCGCGAGGGGGGAGGTATGCTGCGATTGAAGGAAGGAAGAGCGAGGAGGTGACCAGGTGCATTCTAAATCGGTAGGTGTATAACTCAGTATTACAGAAGCGATGGTGGAGGGGACGGGCTTACAGGAGAAAGTCCGCACAGAAGGATTTGTCCGATGCACTCCAGCCTCCGGTCCCGTACATAACTGCACACGTCCATGCCAGTTCCTCGATCTTTCGCTGCACCTCGCGCTGGACGTCGGAGCTTCCTATAATATTCAAGCTCCACATCTCAGAATACCTGTTTTGAAAAAAAATAGTCAGGATTTGCAGTAAGGAAAAGTCCTAATAGATACTTGCATTCGTATAGTTTTATTTAATTTTTCTACGGTCTCGTAGAGCGTTATTTCCGAATTGAGGCCGAGGGTCTCCGGGCGCAATGACTCGTCCTTCTGCATGAGGGCGAGGATGTTGAAGGCGGTAACCTCGTCCACACAAGAGGAATGTACAGGAGAAACGCCGTCGGTCTGAAGCGTGCGATTCAAGATGAGAGATGACGCGCGATAAATGAGATTGTTTATAGCTGCCGTGTGACGTTCATCATCCCAATAAGAAGGCGGAATTATAGACGCCATACGTGCATGGTGGACAGCGGTCTGTGCCAAGCCTGTTATAATACCCTCATCAATCTCGACTCTAAACTCTAATCCAAGCCAGGGAAAAAAAAAGCGATACAAACTTTCCGCTACAATGCCCAGCAAGCCAAACTCGAGACCATAACCCAGATGTATCATCGGATGTATGAGACCGGACAAAAGCCGGCTCAACATTTCCGGCTGCTTCTTTCCTTCCTTTTGACGCTGATCATCGTAGTTGGCCTTCTTGGAGAAAAGATATTCCTCCAGGGTCTTGGTCACGCCTTTCTCCAGTAAGGAGGTTTCGAAGAAAGTAAGATAGGCTTGGAAATAGTCGTCATTCCCAAGGTGCTCCACGTAATTCTCGGCAGTAATGGGCCCCGGAGAAGGATACGCTGGGCGCTGGTAGCTTTTATCGCCTTCGTATCCGGCCCTGAGAAGGTTAGAGTTTGCCCCTAACGCATAAATGGCTAACAAATGATGTGCAGCATGACTGTGTGGGTTTGAAGGCTATCAATAGTGGGACCAACGTGGAGAGTGGAATAATGTCGTACTTATGGAATCTGCGGTTATTATAGAAGATGTGATGGGATTCGCGATTGTGTTTTAGGAGTCTGCGCAGAGTCTGTGCCGTGTCGTCTGTATGACCAGCTAGGGAGGTCGGACAGAGAGAGGAGGGTGGAAAGCGCGAGGGCACAGGAAAGAGCAAGTCGAGAGTGTGCGACGAAGCGGGAGACGCGGTAGTGGAGGTGGTAGTGGAAGTCATTTCAGGAAGCCTGCGAGAAAACAGCTTGTAGATGCTGGAGAGACGTTTTATAGGAAGACGAATGATGAACCGGTGGCCCGGGTATATATCAATCCGTCGTTGGTTGATCTTCCTTTGGAAGGACCCCTGGCAGCAATGCTTTCAATGCGCCTTTGATCGTGGTAACCGGATGAGTAATCGTGGGAATTAAGCCTTATGAAAAGCGACAATTTCCGAGTGCTATACAAGTCCTTTTTGTAGTGCCGAACAGAATCCCGACGAACTTGCAGCAATACGCTTTGACTCTCCGGCATAAAAGGGTTTGAAGATCGAAGCTCTTCGGAAGGTGTAGATGATGTCCAAAATGACATCCTCGTACCTGAATGATTGGTCCCACCGACGTAATAATAATGGTTTACAGACATTTACAAGCGACAAACAAATATCCCATTACCTGGACCGTCCCTTCCAACCAAACCCGGATCTTGGTGTTATTCCTGCCCCACCGCCCTTGGTCGGAGCCAACGATAGGAAAACAAGCTTATGATATCTTCTCATAGCTGGGCTCAAGCTCGTAGCGGTTCATATGGCCATAGCCTCTCCTTAGCCAACAATGAAGACCAGGGGTCTCATTTCTGCTCTTGACTCACCTTGACGTTGTCTTGGTCAGATAGGTCATGTGCAATCACCGCTAAATGGATCTCCGACGTTGCCCGTATCCAAATTTCCAGCAGTTAGCGACGCGCCCATACATCCTTTTCGAACGACTGCGCATTTTGTAACATGCCGGAGGATTTCGTAGGCGGGATAACGTTCTTCTGCCGTTTGAGCGCCTGATGGCAGATCTGCTATTGGCATTTTCTATATGATTGGTTTCAACTACTGGCAAGTACCACATATTCTCTGTATCTATGATATTTGTGTTTCGAGGCTGAACAAGATTTTGGATTGGATATTTAGGAAGTATATAACCTTGCTTGCCGGTCTCTCCGCTACCTTATTTTCTGCTTAACATGTAGCACGACTCGGAGACGATGATATTTCGAGAAAATCAATGAACAGCTGTGCTGAATCTTAGACTGTTGCTATTACGTCCGTTCTGCTTTTCCAGATGCTCTGAGAAAAGAGCGGGAAGGTTATTCGTACATTCAAAGGAAAGTACCAAGATAGATATGATACACACAGACGTAAAACAAGTTCTTCAACCTTGAAATAACGTAGAAATTCGACTGAATTTGTTCATAAAGTCACTTAGATAAGCATATCGAAATGCCAGTCGCCTTTGTCCTGACCCTCCCTCATCCATCCAAGTTTATCCGCAGTCAACCCAGCGACACGAACAAAGAAAGTCCCATCCAGCAACTCGATGCCTTCTAATTGTTCCTTTCCTCCTACCCAATACCCCACCGGCCTAGATCCAAACATGTTTGCCCAGTGCATAAGTGAGCGTTGGATTTTGCACATGTGATCGTTCGGATGCTGAAGAACGCTTTGCGTAATCGCCAGCCACGGGTTTGGAGTTACAATGTCTGGAGTCAAAGTATCCTTTGCCGGGTTATGAGGTGATTTTATGGGTTCTTGAGGAGATACAGAAGTAGAATCAAGAAATCCTTTGTCGACGCGAAGGGTCGGTCTTCCTTTGAGGACCCAGAAAGCAAGGGCTGAGGAAAAGTATGTGCGGAGCAGAACTTGAATAGCGTGAGGGGGGAAGTATGCAGCAATTGAAGGGAGGAAGAGCGAGGAGGTAACAAGGTGCATTCTAAGTAGGTGTGTTAAGAGTGCTAATACTAGTAATACATGAACACGGGCTTACAACGAAAAATCTGCGCGGAAGGATTGATCTTTTGAACTCCAGCTTCCGAGACCGTAGATAATGGCACATGTCCAAGCAAGTTCTTCAATCTTGCGTTGGACCTCTTTTTCAACATTAGGGCTTCCTATTATGTTCAAGCTCCACATCTCGGAATACCTGTTGGCGTGGCAGGTCAGCATCGATTGAAGGAATCTGGGACAATTACGTTCTTTCGAATGGATCCTTTCGATTTTTCTAATGCTTGACGGGCCAAGCTTTCATTGTTGATTCCGAGAATTTTTGAAGTCAAAGAATCGTCCTTCTGCATTAGAGCAAGGACATTAAAAGTAGTAAGTTCATCAGCATTGGAAGAATGTGGAGAAACATCGTAAATCTGAGGAACGTAATTCAAGACGAGGGATGAAACACGGGAAATAAGGCTGCTGATAGCCACCGTGTAACGTTCGTCGTCCCAATAGGAAGGAGGTGTGATAGGAGACATAGAAGCACCATGGACGGCGGTCTGTGCTAGGCCTATTACAACACGACAGTTGTTAGCTTGGACCCAATCTATACATGGAATTTTGGAGCACAGACCTTCTGCTACCACGCCAACCAGGCCAAACTCGAGGCCGTAACCCAAATGAATCAAAGGATGAAGGATACCGGACAATAGCCGGCTAAACATTTCCGGTTGCTTCTTGTCTTCCTTTGCTCGCTGATCATCGTAGTTGGCCTTCTTTGAGTAAAGATATTCTTCCAGAGTCTTCGTGACGCCTTTTTCCAGCAAACAGGTTGAAAAGAAAGTGAGGTAGGATTGATAGTAGTCCTCGTCTCCGAGGTGGTCCACGAAGTTCTCGACAGTGATAGGGCCGGGAGAAGGAAATGCTGGGCGCTGATAGCTTTTATCAACCTCATATGCGGCCTTGAGCAAAGTAGAGTCGGCTCCCAACGCGTGGATGGCTATCAAGTGGTGTGCAACATGACTATAAGACAATCAATAGTGAGCGTTGAAATCGAGAAAGGAGGGGAAGAATCGCGTACTTGTGGAATCCACGGTAATTGATGAAGACGTGGTGAGATTCGTGGTTATGTTTGAGCAGGTTGCGTATAGTTTGTACGGAATCATCTGTATGGCCAGCAAGAGTGGTTGGAGAAAGGGGGGACGGGGGAAAGCGAGAAGGTGCGGGGAAGAGCGGGTCAAGAGTGTGGGGAGAAGGTGGAAGCATCTGGTAGTAGGTACTTGTAGGTTATGGGAGAAAAGCCTGGAGCACCCAACACATTTATATAGCAGCAAGACAGGACATTGATTATATCATACAAGTTGTCATGGTGCATGGTAATGTTTTCTGCCGGAGGACCCCTGGCAGCACGTGCTTGCAGAAGACAGTGGATGAGCAGCCGTGGGAACTGTGCTCAACGCACGTAACCCTTGAGGTCGTCGACACTTGAACACCATTTCCTCCCTGCCGCCATACAGATAGTATAAACCAGCCAACAACAATATCTTCACGAATAGCTCAAGCTCAGACATGATGGAGCGAAATTTGCGTAGGTAGTTTGGTGCTTAGGGATGACGTTCCGCCCAAGACTGTCCCGGGGCCATTTACTCTTTTAGTTCATCGTCTTGGTCAGGGAGGTCATGTGTGGTCACCTGCTGCTATGGTCTGTCTAAACAACAAGCATTATGGATCTTTGCTGCAATGCATACGCATTCTAATGTACGCAGATACCAATCAATTATCTTGGTCAGGGAGGTCGTGTGTAGCACACGCTACTGGTAATCTAATCTTTCCTGCGGTCTTGCCACCCCTGAGGATAGATTTATGTAGTAACCCCAGACTCGTGAATAATAATTTCGATAGATTGCCTCCTGCCGCGGTTAGACTTGAGTGTATGTATTTAAAAAACAGTAGGCAAATAGTGTGAAAATGAAAAGGCAAAGTGTACAGGGTAGTAAGAGAAATAGTTTAGGACGGAGAGCCTAATCCTATTCAGTGAGCTTGCTTGCGTTGTTCATCCGGGTGTTTCAGACTCACTTGTCATGCAGCAGCAGCGGTTAACAAGCTTGGACGGGTTTGGCGAACCAAGCAACAAACCAAGGTTTCACATCAGACGCGTTTTTGGCTGGTAACCAAGCAGGGAATCCAATCCGCCAAAGTTACCTAGTGAGTCCGCGTCTTTAGTTCGGTACTTC
>QGOD01000075.1:13619-30922 GCA_003313065.1 Sarcodon sp. MG97 | reverse complement strand
CACAGTGATTGCTTCGAATTTGTCTATATTTGTTTGTATGTATCCATAATAATAATGATACAGAAGAATCCAGGATAAGGGGGAAAGAAATGCAAGGAGTGTTACGTAGTATTACGATACATTACACATGGTATGGTTGGGTTGGGTCATCAGCACAAGAACAGCTGCCAAGAAAGCTTCTCCGACATCCTCAGCGACAGCAAACACAGGAATCGTGCTTACATGTGCAAATTTGTGAGCGGCATAGCGCGAAACCATCGACACAGTAATAGGAAGAAGGTATTGTATGTAGGGTTATTCACAAGATGAAAGATATCTCATCACTAATTCGTATCTGGTTGATTTGAAATGCGTGTGATTGAGAGACGAAGGAGGGAGGGGAAAAAAAAAGAAGTGGACTCACGTAAGCATCGTAACTGCACTATTTGGCACGGTCCGAATGAGATTGATCGACAGTCCTTTGTACAATCCTGACCAGCCCTCCTTTAAAACAATCCCTTTCGCGGTATAAATCACACCTCCCCTAGGATGTGTCTTGATCATTCCATCGGAGGACAAGTCATCAGCTAGCGGCCGTTTTTGTGTTTGTAAGCGCGTCCGTATGACTTCGTGTGGATAAGTGGCTACTGATGCCGTCATCTTGGCTATTGCCGAACAGAGCAAGATCGTACGGGGTGGAAGCGGAGCATATGAGTCCCCCTCTATTGTGGAGAAAAGGAAGGAGGAAGAAGAAATTCGGTTGTATCAATTGACACAGAAGAAAATAATAAGAGGAGATGGAGGTCTTACGTGCCCAGAGTTTAAGCTGCTCATAGAGAGGGAATTGAACGGCTACGTGTGTGATGCCCAGCAGACTAGGTAGCAACCCTCGGTAGAAAGCGCGGATTCCCTCTGTCCGATAAATTGTCCTTGCAGCGTCCAATGTGTGGAGATAGCGAGGTTCGTCCCAAGTTTGTGTCTGATCCATCAAAAAAAAAAAAACTGAGAACCAGGAACAGGGAAAAAATTGCCGGCGTACCATGAATCTAGTCTTTATTACCCAAAGGGGGTTCGTACATGTCGTACTAGCAGCACCTGCTGTCATCGCCGACATAATATGTAACGTCCAAGGATGCTCTCGGGCGACAGGCTGATAACCTTTGGCTTGAGCAGCGGGATAAATTCGATCGGCTTCGCGAGTCTGGGATCCTAAAGGACTCTCTCCAAACGTCGTTTTGATTCCGTCATAGACAGCAAAATAAATTGCCCATGTAGGGAGATAGCCTAGCACTGTGGGACCGAGACCTCGGTAGAATCCACGAACGCCATTGTATCTCCAAACAGCTTTAATAGTATCTAGATTTAAAAGGAGCTTCATGAGACCGTGAATCGCTGCGAGCTAAACACGCGAGGAAAGCGCACCGAACACGCCGTGGTACCCTTTCTGACCCTGAGCGAATCGCTGAGCTTGTAATTTAGTCTTGATGACATCGAGAGGGCACGTCGCAATGCTGGCTACTAGACCGCCCCCTGCACCAGCTGATTTGCAAATTTAGATCTGCCCAAGAGGACGCTCAGACATGAGAATATGCCGCACCAATCATACTGTTCGCAGTCCATTTAGGCCGGGCCTGCTGCATATCTTCTCCCCGCGACCGCGGGGGCTGACGAGAACGTGGAGGCTTGCTATTGCAGCAAACAGACTGAGTTGTGGAGTGCAGCAGATGTTGTGGAAATACACAAGTACAAAATTACTGGCTCTGACTCCTGGGATCCGCGATCATCTGCCTCAGATCCGATTTTTGCCGGGCGAAAGATTTACTCTTTCAGTAACCACAAACTCTTATTTTTTTTGGTCCGCTCCAAATTTTAACGTTACATCCATACAGTTGTTGTTTCGCACTCATGAAACAGTGTCTAAGCAGGGAGGAAAAGACCCACAACCACTTTTCTATAAATAAAAAGAGGTCCAACAATTCGGGATGATTGGAATAACCTAAGTCCGAGAAGAATAGACGATGCCGGTTGAGAACCGCATATAGAAGCCGTAAGCATGCATACAATCAGGCCGTAAAAACTTGGTCATCTACAACCACCATTCGCTCATCCGACGCCATTTTAGAGCCAGTGGTGGTCAAAGACGATAATATTATGCTGGATGCCGGAGGGGTGACTGCCTCTTCGCCTTCATCTTCTGTATCTTCATTATTTCCATCTTTCGAAACCTCGACGGCTCGAGAAGAATGAACGGGTACAGTACTTCCCCAGGTCTCGTCTGTGCTTCCTAATTATTTGGAAACCGAGTCAGATCCCATATCATTTCGAAAAAAGAGCATCGTTAGGCTGTGCCCACCATGGCTATCCTCATGACTCTGAACCCACTCGAGCAGCTCCCTACTCAAATCCTCCTGCATTTGTATCGATTTGAGGTATATATCGTATTTCTCCGTAATCCTTCTGGACATCCTCATTAACTCAGTTAAGTTGACATCCATCGTCAAAGGCAAGGGAGAATTCTCGCTTGCATCCGGCTGTTCGCATGTTATTGATGGCGAGGCCGACCAAGTGTGTTCCAAAGTACGAGAAGAAAACTGACGAAGAACAGATTGGGAAGGACCTGTATACGAGTCAAGAGTAAAGTCGTTTGTGTTGAAACTAGGCTGTGTAGGGATTCCAGCAAAGAAAGAATTGTAGCCGTAGGTATATGCTGCATGAGACGACGCTTCAGCTGCCTCAGCTTCCGAGACAAGTTGTTCTGTGACCTGAGATAGCATCCGCATGCAAGGAGACTGGCGATCATAGTACCCTAGTTGCTCGTTCTGGACGTAGCTAGAAGCCTTTTCTTCAGTAATGGAGTCGCCGCACAAGCCTGCATCCACATTAGAGACAGTAGTCCCAGAGGAACCCAGTTTGAGGAATTCATCGTCAAAGAGCTCATTTGCTATAACATCATTCCCAAATGAAGAGAACGCAAATGGTATGTATCCGAGGGAAGGCGATTGGGTGAGAGAACGGAAAGTCAAGGGTATATCAAGCAGAGAAGAACGAGTCGCAGAGTCCGTGTCCATTTCGTGGTTACGGTCCACCTGTTCAGGAGTGCCCCGCGACGAGAAATTCTTATCCTTAGAAACGGGGTCTGGAGACAACTCAGGAGTGGGTTTGGGTGCTACTTTATGCAAATTCGTGTGTTTCCTCCGCTCTCTCATGAACCAACTCCTGACCCATGTCAAGGTCCTGGCACACAAAACCAGTCCTATGATAAATATGTGTCACTCTTGGGGACGGGACATACGTACAGGTTGGTTTCTGCGACCAATCTATCGAGTTCTTTTTGGCCAGGATGTGAGTTCTTCCGGAAACAAGCCTTGAGAACATTAGTCTGCCATTTCTGGGCCAGAACACGCTTTGTTCTATCGTTATCGGCGAAGTATGGGAGTGAAGCCGCCTGAGACCGAGTACCAACCATTTAAGCTTGGAATATGTGGGTTTTATGGAGAGGCTGAAGCGTAAGCTAGTAGTAACTTGCAGCAACGTTGAACTAGTATTGCCCAAACGGGAAGGACCGGATTCAATTGGCAAACGACCCTGGGCCTCGACTGACTGCGTTGCTCCTGAAAACGCTTGATGTACTATAATATATGTTCGAGGCAGCGTAGGAATACAGGAAAAGTTTAGGCAGTCCTAAACAAGACTAGGGCGATACCGAAAGGAAAAGTTCAACTTTTGGCGCCAGTTACAAAATTGAATCCAAGAAAGCAAGAAATCACCAGGTTCCTGACAGCTTACCACCTGCCCAGATAATCCCACCTCCTCCGACCAGCAGAACGAGAACCCAAACACCGACATCCCAGATAAGCCTTTTAAATAACCGCCGCCGTTGTAATTTGCGCTCTTTTCTCTGCAAAAGCTCGTCCACTAAGGACGAACTGGAATGTGCAGTACCTGATCGGGGAGGCATGACGATAGCCAGAGGTCGTCTGAAGTTGTGTTCTATTATATGAATAAATGCTGGAAAAAATGAAATGAGATACACATGAGAATGATACAGCACCGACACTTCACCAGGTAACAAGTACGTCCCGAATAACGCTGATACCATCAGCACATTGCTCAGCACAGTCGAAAGGTGAGAGGGAAGAAGCGAAAGTAAGACAACAACAGCATATGTAACAAATCGTGAGATCGGAAGATTTGTTCGGAAGCACGCTGTGATTGGTATAGGAATTTTGGGTGACTGAACAAGTACAGAAGGGATCGTTAGCATTAGAGTAGCCGCGTGTAAGCATGCTCGTAAAGGTCTTGGAGGAATATTTGCCCCGGGCTACGAAGACGCATAATGAACTTGGGTTATTTAACAGAGAATCAAAGACTAACTGGTGTGTTGGGAGAGATAACAAAAAATAATAGCGGCATAATTAGCGCCAACGCTAATAGGGCGGACATAGTCAAAAGAACGGTAAATGATCCAAGCTTTCTGTCAGACTTGGGCCCGAAATGCTGATGGTTCGCCTTTACCGAACCATATAAGGATACAGTTGACGATGCTGTGAAAGCAAATGCAATAACAGCTGATTGAAAGTCGTCACATTTGTGTGCAAGCTTGCTAAACAGCGTATAGAACTTACTGATCCCGTCCCACAAGGACCCCATGCTAGTCCAGCTGACGCTAGCGTCCAAATTTCCTGTAGCATGTGCGTAGGCCGTACATGCGAGCCACAAGATGTATGTTATCAAAGATAACCCGTTTGAATATTTTACGCGCTTCGCCGCGAGAGATCGTGGAAGGCAGAATGGGAAGGTAACGATGGCAAGAATAAGAGTCAGATAGATTCTTGATGGTAATAACAACAATTTGGAGGGAGATATCTGACATAGGACGTCTACAGAAGCTAAAATGACTAAGTTAGAATTTGTTCAAATTATCGACCTGGAATAGCTCACATCTGAGATAAATGGAAACCAGCATCGTCCTAAATATGCCATTTCCCAGTTTAACAAGACTTTTGACGACTTCTCCTCTCCTGGGCGTTCTTGTGAATGCATATACGACGATGTCTTCCATGCTTATCTTGCGTACATATCTGGAAAGCATATACCAGATATACCTCGCGAACGTGGATAGTCCTGCAAAGATGCACAAGGCGGGAATGCCAAACTTGAGAGGGATTTGGGCATCGGGAATGAACAAGGCTCCCAAAGTAAGGAAGGGGGATAAAAGATATTGAAAAACGATGAGGGATGAGAGAGGTGTGGTAGAAGCCGCTAGCCAATCTATTTCAGGAGAATCTTGTTCCTCAATTGGACTGTCGTCATGGCTAGTGATGTCGAGGGGGGCATTGGTTGTATCCTCGTGATCCGGAACAAGGACAATCAACGCTGATGTTGAGTCTGTGGCAGAGACAGGACGATCTTCCTCTGCCGAGTCGAAGGAATCCACTGAAAGACTCCGAGGGTTGACCATCGTGTTGAGTTCGTGGTGAGAGGGAGATAACGAACAAGCCGCCCAAGCACCCTCAAGTGCACATCATAACTTTACCACTGCTACCAGTTCACAGAGTAGTATTTAGTGCGCAACAGAAATCAAGCTTACGTACATCAAAAAATGGTCCGCGACTGTTTTCCGAGTCGGGACCTGGAACTTGGTCTCCTTATGCTGTCGCGAGCTACTCAATGCGCTCGTTCATCTTACACGCATCTCTTTCATAGTGGCACACATGTCTCAACGAGATCATACGCCTCGAGCCTTCCTGGTAGAAATGGAGAAATTGTCCAACTTCTCAACGAATGCACGTCATTCAGCAGCAAACGACAAACTGGTTATTGTTAAGTTCTTTTCTCTTTACAGGCATAAAGAAGGAAGAAAGTAGTGAGGAGTGCAATGGATACAAGCTCCGTGCCTTTCGAAATGCTATCAGAGTCATTGAAAAGCTCGACAAGCCAATACTAGACTCTAAAGATGTCAAGAATGTATGTGTCGCTAGGTCACTCGCGAGTCTGACACCCGTCTTATGTATTAACTCCAGGTGGCAGGGATAGGCGAAGGCATTGCAGGACGTATAGCATGTTTTCTCGCTGGCAAGGAACACGTCCGTTATTTGCCTCTTGTTTTGAATAAGCCTGAAACGTAGAATACCTGCTCTCAGCATGAATGCGACAAGCCTATGACAACAAGCAAAATAAACCAGCGTGCGAAGGCAATCGCATTGATTAGCTCAATACCTGGCATTGGGTATGTCAATGCCGTGCTTATTGTGCTTCACTGGTTACTAAGTCGTACACCTCAGCACCAAAAAAGCGACCACACTGGTTGACGAGGGTTGTGACACGATAGAGAAACTGCGTTTACCACAATATCATAAAAAATTGTCCCAGCTCATGAGCGTCAGCTTGGACCATTTCGAGCTTTTGGGTACTACTCTCAGTCGTCAACAAGCTGAGCAGGCACTGGTAAGGGATTTTATGTACAATGTCTGCACAGATCGTGGTGAATGCATACTACCAACACACAGGATTTCTGTAGAACCTTTCTTCGCTTTAGAGGGTCGATTCATCTCGTTGGCAGCCAGTGAGTCGTTCTTTGAAGCCGGTGAAATGGTGGACTTTACTAAGAGTGGATAGTCGACGAGGTGACCAGGAGATCTCTTGTCTTGAATTCCTCGCAATAGGCAATTCTGACTTTGACGTTCCGTATTCAAGACGTGCTCCAACAATGTCGTTAACATCACCCACGCCCAAAAAGCGTAGCCGCTCTGCCGTCCCGTTCTATCAACGTCAGACCAGTATTGGGGATCGTGAAGCATCGCAGCTCTTGAAGAAAGTTATCGACCCATTGTCTGACTTGGGAATCTTGAGTGGTTCGTTGACCTCTTCGGCATTCAAATGGCAAGGTTGGCTACGTCTTCCCAGTAAAAGTGAGGACAACGTGTGGGAAAACCGGTTAAAGAGACAAGAAGGTGTGGAAGCAAAGACAGGCACGTTCATAAGAGCAGATTTCAAGTGCGTTCATTGCTGCTATTACTCACAAGTTGACAATTTCGAACTTGATTATCCCGTCTTTCTGTTCAAGTTTTGTTCCCATCGGTTCAAAGGGAGGGGCTTTCTTGTTTTTGACGGGAGACGACGAATTTGTCTCAGATATCCAGTCTCGAGCATTCAAACTAGGGCTGCATCTGAACGAGTATGGGCTATGGAAGCCGGATTCTGCTAATAGCGATAATCAATGGATACTGGTTGAGGGAAGTGACGAAGAGGCGATTTTGAAGGAAATCGGCATGGAATATGTTGACCCAGAAAAGAGGAACTTTGCTTTTGTCACAAATTCACGAAAATCGGGTTATGGAAAGAAGAAAACACATTTCTAATGCGCTATTCGGTTTTTGGGTAGTCTACTACTGGAGGGTAAAGTAATTCTAGTAAGAGTCTGCTAATACCATATGCTTCTTGTTCTATGTGCGGGTACAATCCTATTGACCTTGATACCTTCTATGACCTCTTCGCCAGCTTCTAATCGTTTTGCAAGGTCCCATAAATAAAAATCAATCAATACACTGCTGATCGTACCATCAGCGAGACATCGTAGTCCATCGAATTTTGTTCGTTGTATGTTAACTATTTCGTCTCTGACTCTCTCAACAGCCAGTATGCTGGCAACACGTATGCTCACTTCCTCTGGAGAGCCATACATCAACTGCCTTTTGGATTCAAGGGTTTCAATGAGTGACGGCGGATAGTGTAATATTTGGAGATGGTGTAAAATTTGAGGCACGCGGTAGTCCGCGAACATTGTGAGCTCGTTGATACCTCCTCCAGGGATTATGGGGTGGGCTTCTTTTGAAGAGGATGGGTAAAATGCAGCCCAAGTTTCCGCTACGAGAATTTGTGCACGTTTCCAGAATATTACTGTCAGCGAAGAGCGATGAGATGGGGTAGGGTGCGTGAGGTCGTCATGTGTGTTACCTTCGTGACCTTGAAAATTGATTTGGTCGCGGAAGGTTGGGAATGTTTTAGTAATTTGAAGGACCAAGTCCAGGGCAGTTGCCTGGTGCAACTTGTTCCTTTGGAATTGTTGGATGAATGCAAGGAAGGAGCCTCCGTAGTCCTAGGATGATATGTTGAAATATAGAGACAAGAAAGGGGGCCACCTACTCTACATAATATTTTACCGTTTTGTCTTAGGATCGCCACACGTTCCTTCAATAGGGGGATCGACTCAGAGGATTGTGGAGCCGGCCGAAAGATGTATGTGAACACGGAATCAGGACACTGAACTTCCGATGAGTAGAAGTGGGGATCTGTGATGGGTATTCCTTCTTCTAATGCTGTTGACGGCATATTAGGGGGCGTGAGTTCAGAAAGTCTAGGTGAGAAAGACTTTAGAACCTCTGTTGATGGCAGCGACCAAACTCCAGTAACCTGTCCACACGGTTCGCTCATTGGATGTCCACGACTCGCGCCATTTGATGCCGTAGCGGTCTGACTGGCCTTCTTTCTCGGACCAGAAACTGAAGTTCAGGCTTGAAATGACAAAAATCCAAGACAGACACGCTTCCGTTCTTGGGTCTGAGATACAGAATGGTTCTGGCGGGACTAAATGCAGAGGATTGTTCCGCCAGTGCCTCGGTGTATAAACCTCTGACAACATTTTGCTGTGGATCTAAATAGATCATGAAAATTTATTCGTGGTGGTCAGGAGTGAAAATTGAACGCACGTAGGCTGCGGCTGCCTTGACCCGTGCATCATTGACACGTACAATATCGGTTGTCTTTGAAATGAGAAGATCAAAAGACAGTCCTTGGCGCAAAGAAAAATACGATACATTATAAGCACGACAGGAGGTTTCGACCACAGGATTGATGGACTTTTTCCCAGAGATGACAGGCGACAAAGTGTCTAACATGACGTATAATCAGGCGTGTGGAAGCGTTGAGAGGAGAAAACTAGGTAAAACTTAAAATATAAAGTTTGCGTGGACCGTGATGATGCGGATCGAGTCACAACTCCCCAAGTCGTCTACGTCCGACTCTTCCCGTCAACCAGGGTGCTTAATTCTGTTTTGTATCGGGTTCCCTGACTCCCATCGATGCTCGATGTCTGAACGGTCACATTTTATTTCTACCGGAGACTGGCAACTAGAATATCCCGCGGAAGATTTTGAATTGTCGGTATGTTCAACTGTTTCTAGGGCCATGATAATCTCATTACGTCCCTAGAGAGAATGCGCGTACCCATCTCGTAAACACACCGTGATTGAACCTACTAGAGACTTGCTGTGGTTCCCAGGTAGCCATAACGACTGATAACTTGATAACTGGCCAGCTTCAGGCTACAGACTGCACCTGCTAGTGTCTCGCAACGTTCAAACTCGGATGGTATAGAACCCACTTGTAATGACATTTCATTCTTGTTTATCAAATGGCAACACCACATTGTTGGTGCCTGCTTCCCGAAGCCTCGAAACGCAATCCACAGCCATGGTTGTGCCACCGTAGAATACTCCGCAATAGAACGACAAAACACCATGTACAAAATTCTACACAGCAGCGAAGATTATGAGCGCTGAATGGATGAAAGTACCGTGGTGAAATGGCATTTGGTCATTCCTTGTCTGTTAATGAAAGTGGATGTATGCTCCGGATAGATATAAAAACCATGAAACCAATACAGGGAGAAATTCACCATAAGAAATCTACTTGTATTTTGGTATAATTAGGGTGAAACGATACTACACAGGGCGAAAAAATCAAGGGTTACTTGACATGGCGAATTTTACCTTTTCCCCGATACATGGTGAAAGTCAAACTTCACCTTCGTCCATGTTGAAATTCGCCCTGTATTGGTTTCATAGTGATATATATATATAAGTGAGAAAGATCTTGAGTAAAGATTCAATGAGAGTTTCCGAGTTTTACCCACTGCAATCAGTATACGGCAGACCACTATCCTGTATTCTTTCGTATTGACGTTGATGGCCGTCACGGAGAAGACATCGACCCTCGCAACTGCATCTCTTACCTCGCTGTCGTCTCTCGTACTCCTTCAGCTATTTAGTCGAGCATTCACTTTCATTTTGAACCGAGCTCTTGTTCGTCTCGCCTCTCCTCGAACATTCGGCACAGCCGCCATCCAGTTCGAGCTATTGCTGTCCTCAATACTGTTTCTTTCTCGCGAAGGAGTTCGGAATGCCTTACTTCGTTCATCATCCTCCCTCGATGATAAGAAAAATTCAACTCGGGATTCGGCCATTCTAACGTCCAACATATCGCTGCTTCCTGTTTTACTAGGAATCCCTATCGCAACTCTGGCATCATTTATATATATCCAATCTTCATCCCTTTCAACTTACTCCCAACCACACTTTCCGTTAAGCGTGACGATATATGCCCTCGCAGCATTCCTCGAGTTACTATCAGAACCACTTTACATCCGCGCACAGAACGACCTTAGGTTTGACGTTCGTGTCAGAGCTGAAGGGGCAGCCTTGATATCGAAAGCCTTAGTCACCTTTTTGGTTTTGGTATTTGCATCGAACGAGTGGGCCTTGTTCGCTTTTGCCGCTGGTCAAGCTGCTTATGCGTTTTCTTTCCTCGTTGTCTTTTTTGCCGTTTATGCACACGATACGAGTTTTGTTCTACGCAAGGCAAAACTAACATTGCATGACAAGTGTGTGATCCCTCTTTGTCCTCCCATTTCTCCGACTGAATCTGACATAGCACCAAGTCTGTATACTTTGACTCGAATTTGTTGAATTTGTCTGTTGCCATGACGGGCCAATCGGTCATTAAGCACTTTCTGACTGAGGGAGATAAATTCCTTGTGTCTCGCTTGAGCCCCTTGGAAGATCAGGGTGGATACGCAATTGCTTCTAACTATGGTGTGTTCCTCCCGCGTCGCTACTCTGGTCATCATAACATTTTCCATCAGGCTCCTTGGTTGCAAGAATCATCTTCCAGCCAATCGAAGAAACTTCTCGTCTCTTTTTTTCCAAATCACTCACTCCTCCAACGGACAAACAGGCCTTGAAGACTGCATCTCGGACTCTGACGTCTCTCCTCCTCCTAGCCAATCATCTGCTACTACTTCTGTTGACATTCGGACCACCATATCTGCCGCTTGCAACCACTCTTCTCCTTCCATCTGGGTTCCATGATACCTCTGCACCTGCAATTCTCCGCACATATGTTTTCTACATTCCGATGATGGCTCTTAATGGTGTTCTTGAAGCTTTCTTCGCTTCAACGTCTATGCCTCCTGATCTTCGCAATCAGAGCCGTTGGATGATCGTATTTTCAGTCGGGTTTGTCTGTGTCGCCATAGCCTTTAATAAAATCGGACTGGGAGATTCTGGATTGGTTTATGCGAATATCTTGAATCTGTTTGCAAGAGTGATATATTGTTGGATTTTCATCAAACGATATTTTAGGGAAAGAGGGGGGGCGATTTATTGGACAGATGCAGTGCCTCCAAAAGGAGTTCTTGTTGCGTTCGCCGCTTCCGCTATCGTTACAAGATGGAGTTGGAAAGCTCAGGAGGGCGTTGGGTTAAGCATTTTACAGCAAAGATCCCATCTTACAGTCGGTGTCAGCTGCGTTATGCTTTGTTTTGGTTCATGGCGAGTCTCTTTATTTCCATCTTGATGCCGTCATAATTTTGAACAACCTAAAGCGTGATGTTGGAACGAATGTTTCTGCGGCACATAGTACAAGTGATAAAGAAAAAGTAGTCATTCCGTGGCCTTGTGCTTTTCAATCTAAATTATTGATGCGCATTCTTGGTGAGCCGTGTGTATTCACGTTGCATATGGTCCGTTTCATCTCTTGTGCGGATGGGACCTGCCATGTTTGTGGAAGGCCAAATCTGACATTCGTATCGACGCGCTACGCTCCCTCTCAATCCCCTATTGCATTCTTTTTACAGGTCACTAATGCGAGGGAAAAGCAGTAAGCTCTTCCCAGTCAAGTCCATGACATAAGGCCTACCCCCCTATAAACGGCTCACTTGGCGGATCGTTCCTGTGACAATTCGAACGTCTAAGGTGCAAATTGATTCAGAACGCGGATGCTGATGTTCACGTCACAAAACACAACCAGAAACGATTGTTGTTTACAACCATGAATTTTTCTGTATAGCGGAACGATGTAAAGAGAACAAGGCCAGTGGCTTTGGCGGTAAGTTTGTGATGTAGTGACCCCACAATGTCGTACTGGCGCTTATATCAATATATCTGCCGCATGCTGGGAACGTATATAAAGCACTTGCATTCAGACGCCACCATTTATTCTTTCTTCTGCCATGGACCTTGTCGTTGAAATCCGCCGCAAAAATGGATACGATGATGAGATGCTCAAACGGATTGCTATGGATCCAGATATTGCAAGCTCGATGCAGGCAACACTAGAAAATCTGGAGCAAGCATTAAAAAAGTGAGCTTTTCTTACCAAGGTTTTTAGTATGGTTTGACTCTTGTGCGATTTGAACAGCTTGTCTGAAGAATTATACTCGAAATCCACTCACTTTATATTCGAGTTTATTCAAAATGCGGACGATAACACTTACGCAACCGGGGTCGTGCCAACCCTCCGAATGCGTGTGGAGGACCGTCACGCCTCGTTTCAATGCAATGAGGTGGGGTTCAGTAGGGCAAACGTGGATGCCATATGCCGGGTAGGCGCTAGTACGAAGAAACATACACACGGTTACATAGGCAAGTTATTTGATGACTGAGCATCCACTTCAGTTACTAATGTAACTGCTCTTCGATCTTTAGGCGAGAAGGGAATCGGTGGGTGACTATCCCTTTTTATTTCTTTCACTGATCGACCTGCAGGGTTTAAATCTGTCTTCAAGGTTGCGGATATCGTATATATTTCATCTGGGCCATACACATTCAAACTCGACAAGCGAGAAAAGTTAGGCATGATCACACCGATCTGGACTGACGAGTATCCTGTTAAAGCTGGATGGACGTCGTTTAACCTCCACCTTTCCCAGGACGGTAAGAAGCTAGCCGCTCACACCAATGATATCAAACCATCTCTTTTGCTATTCCTCCGCAAACTCCGCTCTTTGACCGTCGAAGTCGCCTTGAGTAATCCCCACTCGATCAAAACCATACAGATTAATCGGCACGAGACAGATGACTCGGATATCGTTACTTTGGAACGCGTTGTGGACGGAATTCGCGTGTCACTAGACAGAAATTTTTTAATCAAGCACACAGTCAAAGCATACACACAGGAGCCAAAGAGACCCAACACAAAACACAGCGAAATTGCTTTGGCTTTCCCAGTTCAGGCAGATGGAACACCTAAAATCAGTGCGCAAGACGTCCATGCCTTCTTGCCGCTCAGGAAGTTCGGTTTCTCGGTATGTGTTCTAAAATATGTATGCATTCATCTTCCTTAAATTGTCCACAGTTCATTATCCAGGCTGATTTCCTAACGTCATCAAGCAGGGAGGATATCTTGACAGACCTGCAATGGAACCTTACTCTTCGTACTGGCATTGTGGAGGCATTCTCGAAGGCCGTCGAACGTTTCAGGATCCATCCTACCCTCGAATACACCTGGTTTCGATATCTTCCTATTAAAGTCAGCGACACTTTTTTTAGTCCTCTAGCAAATTCTATCAAACAGATGCTTCGACGTACTCCAATCTTTCGCTCTACAGACGAGGTATATCGATTACCCTCCGAAGTCGTCATTTTACCGTCGCGCTTCCGTGATGAAACAGGCAAAGCTCTCATATCTCGTCAATTTCTGAAACCTGGCATGCACTATCTTTCGCCAGTTTATGATGTGCAAGGAGATGGTGTCTATTTTGAAGATCTGGATGTTTGTCAAATGTCTGACAGCGAATTTATCTGCTGCCTTCGACGGATGGGAACAGAGTTTGCCAATCAGCCGGAATCTTGGCATGAAGCTGTGTGTGCCTGCTTGCACGCTGGGCTGAAGAGTTTACCGAAGAAGAAACGCAATATTCGGCTTACCGAAATCCGGCAGCTAAAACTTCTTCCACTTGGTAACGGAAGTTGGATCTCGTCATCCAACTCTCATGACGTCTTCTTTGACCTAAAAGCATTTAATATTCCCCTCGACCTCGGACTTTCTAGCCTCACACCTGGAATTAAGAAGTCATCTAGCAGATACCGATTGTTCGAAGAACTTGGTGTCAAATCAGCGGATCCCACCTTAGTAGCATACAAGATTTTAGAGTTGCACAGGAAGTTCGGTTTCACACGATCAGTGGCACAACTGGTATGCCATGCCCAGTTCATGTTTTCGCATCGCTACTGGCGCGGGTTTCCCGTTCACACCGACCTTCTGGTCGCGGACGAACGTAGTGATGTTGCTCAAGGCAGCGAATTATATATGGATCTTCCAGGTTCCCAGTCGATGCTTGAGGGGCTTCCAAAACCTCCCGCCCGTTTCTTAAACGAGGCCTATTTACAGGCATACGATGATGAGTCGAAAAAAGATTGGTTACAGTGGCTCCGAAGCTCTCTGCTTGTCAATATCTCTCCTCGTCTCATCAATGGAAACCTTTCCCCAGAGTTTCTTGCTATGGCTCAAACGCTTGATTCGCGCAAGTTTCTGGTGATTCTAAAATCATCTTGGTCTCAGTGGCAAGGGAGATTATCCCAAAATGCCAATCTGCAGCTCGCCCAAATACTCATTCGCTGTGAAGATGGAACTTCGCGTACATTGAGTGCAACTTATATTGGGAGAAAGTCCCTTAGGCACTATGAACTTCCATTCCTCCCAATTGATGATCCAGACGACTATCACTGGAATTTCCTCAGAAATTTTGGGGTATCTACGGAGGTGAACGGATCGTTCTTCGTAAAACGCCTCATCCAACTCCAGCGAGCCGGTTGCAGGGATGAAACAGTTATTCAGGATACTTATAAACAACTCGAGGCCAGATTTCATGATGATCCAAATGGCATTCGGTACGGTGGGCACGCTGAACGAGGAAAGCATCAAATTAATTTCGATTTTTTAGAAATGTTTTCAAGGCTGATCGTCTGATCTTTGCTTCCAACGACCCTGACAAAAAGGCGTGGATTGGCTTCAACGATGTAATTTGGAGTGGGCCACGTGCTATGAGGTCTAAAGTTGCGCTCAAGGTTTCATATCCATTCCTCGAAGGCTTCTTCCGTGAGAAGTTAAGAGTGGCAAACCCTCCGACGCATGATCTATTGGTACAGGAGATAAATATCATAATAGCTACGTGGAAAGGCAAGGGCAAAAGTATCACGACTGCAGCTAGGGACCAGCTTCTCGAAATTCTCTTTGACATAAGCATACTTTTACGGGCAGATTCTCAAGGAACAAGTCCGACATGGCTCGATGTCCTTCGCGACGAGGTCATTTTTCCTGTCAACTCCCCATCAGGTCTTACGCTATGCAAAGCTAGCGACCGTTTCTACATACCGGATAACGGAAAATATGAGAAGATGTGTGCTGGCCATGTACCACTCCTGTCGATTGACAGGGCTCAGTTGTGTGACATCCAACCTCTACTGGATTGCCACATTTTCAAACCCCGTCTCCGGTCACTTTGGAGAACCGTCTGTTACAACTCAGTTGCTTATGGGCCTCGAATTCTTGACAATGTGTTCACGACAAAATATGCCAGTAGGATAACATATATCAAAAGGTGAAACAATCTTTCAAATTTCTCGCGTAAAAACTGACTAGAGAATACCTAGACTGGTACACCATACGCATCAGTCTGACCCTTCGTCTGATATTTTGAAACATCTTGGAAGCCTGAATGGGGTGGCTATATTTTCCGTCGACTCGATCAAGTCAACTTTTAGCGTTGATGATTTCAAGTTTACGGACGCGGACAACTTGGCAATTGAAACAGACGCCACAACATTGACCATCTCGATCAGCAAGGCATGTCCTCGGATTAAATGGGATTACTTTATCTGCGAACGGCTAGGGAAAGTATTTAATGTTCTAAAGGATAAAATCCTGAACATTATTCTGCAACCTATGGAGGTCATGGAGGATTGGTTAGACTCTGAAGGTGCTATGGAGATCACTACTCGCTCATCCTTATCTCGTGATGATTCTTGGATAAAGGATGCAAATATTTCCTTCTCTCCGGACCAGGAAATCTTCCCTGAAGGTGCTTCAGAAACAAATATTTCCTTCCTCTTCGACCATGTCCAAGTAGAGGATACAAATGATATGTCTTCTCCCTCCCCGCATCGAACCAGGAAGGGTCGACATGGCCGAAAGCGAAGTTCTGGCAACTCGATAGCATCTAACCCGGACGTCACAGACTTGCAGGATGACTTTTCTGCTACAATAGCTGCCATGTCACGACTTTCGATTGCTTCGGGCAAGGTCCGGTCGGGCAGTACTGTTCGGGGTCGAGACGCTTTGGATTTGTCGCAAACCTGTTCACCAGCAAAATGGTCTTCTGGGCAGTCCTCGGGCTCAAGTTCAAAGGTCACAACAGTTGGAAAGGGAACTACAGAAGGTCATAACCCACCAATAACAGTGTACGAGCAACAGAACGGAGTATTAGGCGAATATTTCGTGGGTTGTATTGTTAACAATTAACTCGGGGTGGTATTGATCATGGCTTTTTCCCTGGATCAAAGGTATACAATATGTTTCTCCAGGCCTTACCTGGTTTCGGTCCAGATAACTGGACTTCTGAACTTCGTGGTTTGGCGCCAGGAGTGACGCCTTATGACGCCCCTGCCGTTGCAGACTTTGTATACAACGATAAAGAAGGTGTCCTGACGGGTCTATGGTGTGGTCAAGAGAAAATGGAAGCGTGGAAGGGTCACTGGCCTGTGTATCATATTGAAGTCAAGGCAACGTCTGGTACGGCGCGTGAGGCATTTCACATGAGTCGACGACAGCTTGAAATCGTAAGCACGCCTTATTTCTCGGTGTCCTTTGGTGATCTGTATATTTGCTGAATAGGCTCTGGGTCTTACTATGCGAGATTCGAACAGCGTACCAGAAGAAATTTTCGTGCTACTGAGGGTTTGTGGGGTTCGTACGTCAGCTCCATCGTTCACAGTATACGTGGACCCACATCGATATTTGTACGATGGGGAGTTGCAGATTGTGGCAGATGTTGACGTTATTGAGATATGATTTTGGTCCAGTTCGCTACTATTTCTTTTGTTTTTGAGTGGGGCAAACACTAGTTTTATATAAAGTTTCTTGTATTACCTTCACCTTTTTCTGATCCCTCCTTGTGTATGTCTTGCTCCATCATGATATTGCCTTGTTCCATATATGCGGGTTTTTAGCCGCCTAATAAATGCACTGTACCTTGGTATTGGTGTTCA
>QGOD01000075.1:0-13595 GCA_003313065.1 Sarcodon sp. MG97 | reverse complement strand
CCTAATAAATGCACTGTACCTGGTATTGGTGTTCATGCATACATTTCAAGCCACACTGATCCACCGGATCTCGCGGATGTATCCGGATTGACCGTTGTTGAAACGCAAGTGATATCCCCACTCCACTTCCAGCTGGCTTCATGTAATTTTCCCTTCTGTTACCTGACATTCAGACTCGTTCATCTATGGCGACCTTTTCCCTTTATCTAGTATTTTTTGCTTCTGTCGTCTCATTTCCAGTGCTTCATGTCCAAGGACATCCTATCCAAGACTGGATGTTCTCAATCTCCCCAGCGATCCAGAATGCTGAGCGCAATTGGTGGTGGAATTGGTGGGGGATTGATAGTAGTGTTTCAATAGTTGATAGGTCCCCGCCACTAACTTTTCTGGCTCGGCCGGCGTCTTTTGGAAAGGATCTGGACAGCCCCCTGCTAGGATACGTTATCCCACTTGATTCATTCACGAAATCCTGCCTTAACCATTCATTCGTCTCGTCGTCTGCATCACCTATCATCGATACTCCATTTAATATAGGGTGTCCTTCCCTTTGTTTGGTTGGTCCACACGAGCCTGATCCAGAAGAGCCATGGATAGCCTTGGTTCAGAGAGGAGGTTGTCAGTTTGTTGAAAAGGCGAGGGAGGCTCAGAAGTTGGGGGCGAAAGCAGTTGTGGTTGGAGGAGATAATCCGGACATTTATGGAAACCCGGATACGTTGGTCAATATGTATAGCCCAGGTATGTTCGTTTATCACATCATTCGGATTTTTGGCTTTATTTTATCGATAGAGGATGCATCGGATGTCAAGATTGCGGCTACATATATCAGGTATTCGGATTACATCCATCTGTATGCGCTGATTGCAGCCTCCAACACATCACACGCCGGTCTCCGAACGCTTTCATTATTACTGAGTACCGAGCATTCTGCTTGGGAATGGTACTCGTGAGTAGTACGCTTTCTTTTTCATCATCGATATTGACGAGAATTTAACAGACCTATATTCACTTTTGTGATCATATTGTTACTTCCATCGTTGCTCACGCTCGTCACACTTTTCATTCACCGTGTGCGAGCCTCACGGGCAGCACAACGTGATCGAGCACCGGAGGATATTGTCAAGAAGCTGCCATCACGGGTTTGGAACGGAACAAAACTGGAAAAAGACGTGGATCCTCCTGTATGCGAAGGAGAAGGGGACCTGGAACAAGGGACGTCAAGTATCCATTTACCCTGGTTCGAAAGCCAGGCAGAGTGTGCAATATGTCTGGAGGAGTTCGCCAAAGGAGATAAAGTCCGAGTATTGCCATGTGAACACATCTTTCATGTGGATGAAATTGATGATTGGTTGATAAATAGGAAGAAATTGGTGTGCTATATGTTAGGTCTGTTGAACACTGGAATTTTACTGATTTAGCTATTCATAGTGCCCAGTATGTAAAGCAGACGTGACGCAGGAGCAGTCTAGCACCTGCCCTAACCAAGCCGCCCCACCCTCGCCATCATCTTCACCGTTGTGGCCTCTTGCGCCAGATACACCGCGATCCAACACCCCCACAGAGACGACACCTTTATTACAACCTGATACCACAACTCTTCGAGAGTGATGATAATTCTAACACAAACTACCCCACTTCCAGTCAGCCCATGACGTGTATTGTTATTTTTTTTTTTTTTTGGATGGGTGCTGTCATTCGTATTTCCTTGTCCGTATTGTACGCAAGTGTTTAATTTCATCCTGGCTGTGCAATTATTTGTCAGTCTGACCCCAATGGTTTATATTATTCTGTTATTGTGTACAAGAAGCCCTTGCGCTTTGAACCGCATCAAATTTCTGATTTGTTTGAGCGGGCGATCAAGGTGGAGCAGATTTTGTAATCTGTCTAACTAGTTGCGTGATGCGTCCCTTGGGATCCAAGATAGGATGGGTGAAGTTGGCCGACACGGCAAATTCATGAGACCTACAGGCCCAAAGAACTATCACTTGGAGATGGACTATGATGAGGATTTTCCGAGTACACTCCCTGGTTGTAGTGTTTTCATATCTACGCCCCCTGGGGCCGCACTGGTTGGACCCGTCGGTTCAGTGTTGATCGATCTTTGGTGAACCGCGAAATCGGCTGTTTGTGTAGAATGCACCGAAAAATGAGAGGCCACGGGTTGTGTCGCATTGTGATATCACCATCAAGGGAACACAAGAAGAAAAGATTCTTCACGGGTGTGTGAAATTGGTGAGAAATAACGAACGTTGAACGCGCTCAAGGTTCGCCCCCGGACCGGGAGGTGCCGAGATTGAGTTGAGAGCTAACTTGTTCGGAATTAGCCGGGGAGACGTTGATGCATACTACCCGAGTCTGGAATGGCAACATTCTAGTTGAAGCCTCGATTCGTAAACCTTTTTAATCTGTCCTCTTGTGACACTCACAGTTGCTCGTCTTCCAGTGTCGGCGTTTACACGCTGAGAAGGCAGACACAGACCAACTACTGCTGTTAGTACCAACCCGCTGTGTCGGATAACAACCTTGATATCAGCAAGAGATGTGCAATCGTTGCGGCTACAACGCTGCTTCCTCCGCTTCCACAACCCGGATCTATAGGCGCTGATCTGCAGCCACAGTGGAAGACCCAATTCGAGATACAGTCTTCGATTATCATCATCCATCATGCTGACAGCCATATTCATAGGTCCATCATTGTCTCATCTCAGTTCCTTGCCTTGCTGATATATAACCCTCTTTTGCAGTGTATTGATCCTCCCTCTGATTCGCTCCCCTCCTCGCAACGGTGGTAAGGCATGGTCATCCCCTACGCATCTGAGTCTCTTTCCCAAAGCTCGGTATCTTTGCACCCACCAGCAAGGCTTTTACGGTCGAAAGCCTCGCTGTCGTCCGTGCTTCCGCATCCGCAGAAGTTTGACTCACAGAACCCCGTACAACGGCTGTCTCGGAGGGATGAGTTCATCGAGCAAGACGGACCATTCCGTTTGATACTCAACTCCGATCTGAATAGTTCTGGGCAGCCCGAATATTCCAATGACAGTGCAATAACTGGCTCATTGAACATCTCGAAAACCTCTGGTCTGTTAGGAGTCGAGATCAGGGTATGTATCAAATCATCCCTACCCAATGATAAGGACTGGAAGATTTGACTGAGCTCTGTTTATGTAGCTCACGGGAAAGATATCCGTACAGGAGATTGGAGGAGGCTGCATGTATAATATTGAAATGTTCTCACGAATTATCTACGAGTGGGGTTCAGATGTCAGTCCACGTCCTCCCAGCGTAATCCCCCTGCACTATATTTTCCCTTCGAAATACATCGATGACGAGACGGGTCTTCTTCATACGGTGCCGCCATCGTACAAAGTTCGATACAACACTCTTCCCGGATTTAAAGTGCGGGTCTTTTATGAAGTCACGGCCATCATTACACACTCTAGGCAGAAACCCTGGTTTTGGAAGACATGCACTCGGTAAGTTTTACGACAAGTTCAATGGGGAGTCTGGCTCTAAATGACGTGGACAGAATAACCATTCCCGTCGCATACAAGCCTCGATACTTACCCCCAAACCCTGCTCCCCTACCAAGCGGGCAACGATCGAGAGCACCTACGAGCAACTCGGTGCAGCTTGTGCAGAAAGTATTTGGATATTTTGTACAGCCCCGTCATCACGACAAGCAGCCTATCGAAACTCGAGTAAGTGGGCGTCTTGTATCTTTGAAGCTGTGTCTACTGTCAAGTACTCAATATTTGCTCTTCTTAGTTATATCTCCCTTCCGGACAAGTATGTCTTTTGGACGAACCGATACCATTTGTCATAAAAGTTTTCGCAGAAGACGACATTCTCAATGATTTTGCTGCAGCGACGCCTCCCGCAAGCAATCCAAACGATAGTTTTTCATCTTTTCACCCTCTTTCTGACCAAACATCACGTTTCTCGACTTCTTCGGTTATGTCCAGACCTAAATCTCTCCGAAGCCGATTCCAAATCAAGATTGAACTTCGAAGAATGACTACCATTACTGCGAGACCAGGCTGGCAAAGTGGAGATACCGCTTTGGAAGAGGACAGGAACATGTTTAAGTGTGCCATGCTCTACGAAGGTCCCATACAAAGCATGACCCGAGGATCAGGGTGGATCGCTTGGTCAGGCCAAATTATCATCCCACCTGAGATCACAACCAGCGGGTTCTCGGCCAGCCATCTATCCGTATCCGTAAGTCTTTTCACAGGGATTTGTTCCTGGTCCGCTTACCCCTGGTACGCAGGATGAAATCATTTTTTCAATCTTGCCAACAAATCAGGCACGATCCCCCTTTATTTCGTTTTGCGAATCCATCCCTATACAATTAACAGCGAGATCACGAGTACCCCGATCTCCTCCACTTGTAAATGTATACTCGCCAAAAGCCGCGAGACCTCCGACCTCCTACCGCTCATCTGATTCTTCCTCCTCGTCTTCGTCTCTGTTATCCCGAGAATTATAATTGCAGCAGGCCTCTCTTTACTGAACGAGTCACCATCTACCCCCTCCCCCAGTTTACCCTCACATTCATACCCACCACTGGACATTCTTTATTTTTACGGCTCCTTGGGCGAGACCATTCAACTTCGGCTCGAAGCACGATTTATCTTATGTTGCAGCTATGCAGGTCAACTTGTTGTACAGATATACACACTCACGCGTATTCCTTATTTATTTATGTGTCTAAATTCACACCCGGCTTTTGTTTGCAGCAGCGGAAATATTATTTGTTGTTGTACTAGATGTTATGTCGCTCAATCAAACATATAATTATTGCATTAGTATCGTCGTCCTCGTAATATACAAAGAACGGACAATCCAGGCGAAACGAGATGGCAAAGATCTGTCAAGAAACCGCAGCTTCCAGCGGCCAACCCCAAATGCATACCAGACTAGATCCGAGGACAATCCACGCGGCAATCATACAGTTGAAGATGAAAGCGAACGCGTTCTGCTGCCATTCGGACCATAGGACCCGTTTCTCGCGCTTAAACATCAGCGATTTCAGGGTATCGAGGATGAGCAAACCACCTACGCCGACTATAAGACGGACAAGAGGAGGTGCTTGGGAGTAGTGCGAATGTGGGCGGCAGTACGATGAGATTGAGGTGGACGATAGATTGGACAAAGGAATCATATGGGAGAGGACGGACAAGGCGGTGGTTGTCCCGAAATAAGCACCTAGTGGCATTTGGTATCCTGTGATGTCGTGGAGTTGGATAATTTCCGGACTGTGTGTCTTTTTTGGGGAGGAATCTTTTGCCCCTTTCCGTCGGGCGGTCTTCAGCCATTGTTCAAGTTGTTGTGGGCTGAGGTCTGTCCGGCCACCTTGAGAAGCCAGGATCAGTACGCCTAGGATGTACGCTGTTGAGAAGACTGAGATGCCGATTGAGTGGGTCATGGGCAGGCGGGCGAAGGTTGAGACAAGGCTCATTTTGTATACGAAGAATGCAACGACGAAGCCAAGCAACCAGCCGACGATGACCTAGCGTTTTTTGTTTCAGCAACAGTTGGGAAGTCAAAGAAAAGAAGGGCGAAAAAACGCACGTCAGACACGTAATGCATCGCCAGATAGACGCGGGAGAAGCCAGTAAGAAGTGTAAGCAGGCCCGTTGCGTAAATTAGGGCGGTCCATGTTGAATAAGAGAGTTCATTCTGTCCTTGAAACAGGAGAAAGGAAAAGACTGTTGCAATCGTTTGGCTGTGAGACGATGGAAAGGAGGAGTCCTGTTGATATCAGTCAGAAAAGTGCTTGACACGTATTATGATGATTCTCCTAAACCTTTTCCCATGCAGAACTCTTTTGATGGAGAGCGGTAGATACCCACAACGGGCGAGGCCGCACACAGTAGAGTTTAACTATTCCGTTGAGTAACTCCGTGAGAGACAGCGTGATCAAAAGCGCGAGTCCGAAGGTCGGGGACTCAAGAACGAGAAGAGCAACTGGCGCAGAGAATACCAATACATCGTCCTAGGGATCAGATGAACATGGGATTTCGCAGAGCGAGCAAACCACAAACATACCCGTATTATGTGGTGGATGGCATCGGCCAAAAGTTGCAGGAATGGAGATTCAATTGACTACGCCCATCGCTACGGGTTAGACGGATGTAATAGTTGCTTAAACCATGGATCCGTACCTGTAAAGAACGGAGCCACTCGAGCTCGATGTCCTGTAGGGACCGTTGTTGTTTGACTGCCATCTAGTTTCACTGTTGCCACATTGGGCGCTGGTCGGACGACTTCAAGTGTGGACGAAATATATAGACGCGCCTATAATGATATCCCCGCAACAATCTCATCGTTCGTGTTTAAAAAACTGTGCAAGAAGAGTGTTTTTCTATTTTTCACCCCCTAGGAAGTACATGGATCAGCCAGATATATCAAACTCGGCACAGCAATACTCCACTCCGGTGCGGGCTGGTGCGGGGAGCCATATGGAATTCCAACGTTCAGTCATGCGGAAAAAAGTAAGATAGGGTTCCTTCAGTGCCTACCCCGCAGCAGTCGCTCTTTGCTGTACTACTATGTCCACCGCGAGTCTCCCCGTTTATCAAGGTCTTCCATCTTATACAGCTGAACCGCGATGGTCCGAACGGCGAATTGCACTTAATCAGCCTTCCCGGCCTATTAGATATAGTGCCGAATTCGTAAAACAATCGAGGAATGGCGGCGTTAGTCTGCGCTTAGCTCAACATGAAAATAAGCTTGATGCTCCGGTGTACGGAGGTGGAGAAGTCATAAGGGGGACTGTCGAGTTGTTAAAAACAGATAATGTTACATCTGTTGAAGTCAAGGTACAAACAACATTTGCCATCCGTCCTTGATGATTCACCCTTTTTTTTCTAGATCGAGGGAACTTTGCAGCTGCAAGAGATCGCGGAAGGGGGCAAATCCTCTCGCGAATTATGTTCGAACAAACATGTTTTGTGGACAAAGGGCACTAGTCCATGCCCGTCATTGCTTCCCTTCAGCTCGACGTTGCCCGCAACGTTCTCGGATGGTCACGGAACCTATGTCCGTTATCCTCGTGCTATGTGGTAGTTTACTAGTTCATTGACAAATTACTAGCCTCTACCACCAACGTACGAATGCCACCTGACAGGCTTTCCTGGATTCAGGGCCGATATTGAATACTCTGTGAGTGTTTTCGTCAGCAAAGGCAAAGGGACGATATTTGGCCTTGGGAATCCGTATGTTTTCCCTCTTTTGGGTTGATTTGATATCAACTAAATTCAATGAAGCTCCATATCAACCGGATTTGTATATTTTCCACGAACACGTCCTGCAAATCCCCTGCCTCCCATGTTACGGTTAAGTTCAGTTTCCCCTGGGTTAACTGTCACCCCAGAATGGCGTTGCTTTTCGTCTACCATAAAGTCTAGGAAAGTACACAAAGGAGGGCAAGATATAGAAGCAAAGGTACGTCACACTCCTTATTCAGGCATTCCGGAGTTGTATCAAATATTGTAACCCCAGTTATACATTCCTGCCCCTAGAATATTTAGCCTTTCCCAGCCAATTCCATTTTACCTGACGTTTTCATCGAGTGCATATGCCCTGGCTACATTCCTACCACTTGGACCAACTGCCTCTCTCCCTTCGGCGAAACAGCACACACAGATCCGTTTACTGCGACAATCTATCGTTGACAGCGCGTATGGCTTGTTTTTACTTTGTTATTTGGTTTGCATCGGATGTAACGGACTTATTTCATACAGGAACGCGATTCCTGCGCCAGGCGCTCAATTCAAGAAGACGGAGATCTGGACCACAGTCAACATTGGCGAAGGGTCATTCAAGTTTTTCGTAAGTCTCCCTACTTGAAACTCATCCCCAAATCAATCCGACATCACTGATACGTTGGTCCCCCTAGGGCGACGGACCAGGGTGGTTTACGTTCACGGGCAAGATCCATGTATCAGACACCATCAAGAATCCGGGGTTCAAGGCAGCGGGGTTATTTGTCAGGGTATGTTTAACATTATTCGTGTTCCTGTACATTTTGTAAATTTGCTGACGCACTATGATGTTAGGACTTCATCTCGTTAACCATGAGTCCCCCGGCGAAGGGTCAATATAAAGAATTGCAAATAGCTGTTCCCATACAATTAACAACAGATCCTTGGACAGCGAGCGCAGACGCTCCTGCGCTACAATATAGACTCATGGGATCAGAATCACTAGAAAGCGTCCTGCACACACAACCGGAATTGTGTTTCCAATGAAGTAGATACCGGGCTCATCATTTCATTCAAACATCAAGGACCTTTGATGGTTATATTTCCACATCTTCTCTGTACAATGTAAAAAAGTGTGTAATGAAGTAGACTTGAAATGTCAACAAGTTAGAATGGGGATGTGACTTGACCGAAGCTTGTCTTGTTCTCACCTGTCCGTCACGACTTGCTAGGAAGTTCGTTAATGTCTGCAACTGTAGCCTTTCCCTCCAATATCTTATCTCCGTGTTCCTTCAACTCCGGCTGTAACCAAGAGTTGGCTGGTCAATAATTAGCCCTCCTGAGCAGCAGACGCACAAACCTTTCTCAAGATCTACAATAAAAGGTCCCCAAATGACAAAATGAACGCATACTCCTCACAACAAAAGAACAAACTCACCGTGCCCCTCCCCTTCTTCGCATAAGCTAACGAACCGAAGACCCACAGCGTCAACTCGATAAACCAAAAAATACAAAAGACGGACTAGTGCGAACCTTGAACCTTCTCCTTCCAACTTGGTGCAGGGAGAACAGTAGTATGTACTTCAGAGCCGCTCCCAGGGGCTGTTGCAGCTGTAATAATAGAATGAACCCCCACGGATAAGTTTAATCTCTGGACCGTATGGAGCTGGCACTCGAGGATGTCACCTTGTTGGGGTTCCCCATCTACCGTAGTAGGATTGGCCATCTGAGATGGCGCTACCGCTGCGTCGATGACAGGCTCCTAAATGGACTCTTAGAAGTCAGGAGAACCGTAGAGCGGTGTGATAATAGAAAGCCTTTGGACAGACGAACGTTGGTAGGGACACTTGAGCGTGCAGCACTTTCGGCAGAAATAGGCATGATTTGCTAGAAATGTGTTGGTAGTGGTGGTACTGTGTATAGGATAGGGTTGGTTGAGTTCAGTTGGTGCAAGCGACGGATAGATAACCCGATAACCCCAGCAGTGCCATGATGTCATTCGTTCGATCTTTTCTCACGAGCGCTACGCTTTCAATTCCTCCCTGGCACAACTTTCAAAGGAAATTCATGAATTTATTATCTGGAACTATTGGCATTGACCCACTATCGATGTGAACCATGGCTTCAGAGATAGCCACAATTTTCGGGAGTGGCGATCCCAATAGTTCTGATAACAAGATCTTTCAAATCAGACAAGACACCCGCTGACCGATTCGAAGTTCAAGGTGGGTCTGCTTGTGGCGCTATAACCTAGCATTAGGAACTTCAGCATCGCCACTGCCATCGGTTTGAACCAGCAGCTCCCTCTCGAACTCTTCCCTGTTATTCATCCACCATCGCATAACAACAACTTTCTCCCCGTCTCCTACTTTCTCCAAAATGTCCTTTAAAACAGAACCAACCAATTCCGTCTTCTTCGCCTTATCACTTTCAGAGAGGATAGACCCTTTGACCTCTTCCAAAACTCGTGGGAGGAGTTTGATCGGCAATGATGATAGGGAGGATATCAACGTTAAATGGAGCCTGTGCACTCGCTCGCGATCCTCATCTTTTGTAGAGATAGAATTGACAGTATCCAGGAGAGATTGAATGCAGAACCATGTCAATACATCGCCTAGCTGGGAACCGCTCGATCCAGCACTTCTTACAAGAGCAGCATATGCCAAACGTAACTGCATCGCAGCCAATTTATCATCGTGAGAATTCTAAAAGCCCTTTTATCAGCACATAAGAGGAGGGCGCAAAAGTCATAGCAGGATACCTCAAGCAAGCAATGCGTGTAGAATGGTACAATCCGCTCAGCAAAAGGTCGTTCGTAGCCTTCGCCTTCAACATTGGCAACACCTGGACCATCGCCTACACGTTGAGCATGCAAAGCGAAAATTGCAAGGACAACGGAATGAGCAGACTCATATGTTTCGCGGTGAGACGGGTTTGAAAGATGTCTGCGGTAATCTCGTCAGCCAGCCTATTCATTCCGAAGGGTAGAAAAACCCAATCACGGAAGGCATAATGGGAACACCGTATGTTCGATAACACTTTCATTAAGCGTCGGAATGAGCTGTTCGATACATGCCAGGGCGAAAGCAGCTTTGGTATTTTCCATGACCTTAGATTTCACAGAAGCTGTAAAGAGCACCATAAACCTGGGGACTTGAGCGGTTGGAAATGACGAACCTCTGCTGCACAGCTCGATAACGAACTTTCCGCTAACAGCTGCATCGATAGATAACACGTCTATCGCAGAATAGAAGACACGTTTCAATTCTAAGAACCCTCCTTCAGATGCCGAAGTCACCCCTCCGAACTGGGAGATGACAGCTGAAAGGTGGGACAATGTGTGCAATATGATTAAAGCCATGGAAGGCGGTAACGAAGTCGAGGTGGAAGGTAGATAAGTGACAGCGGTCGTTACAGATTGGGTCATCATCACCGTCGCGAACAAAAACGTTTTCAGAATATTCCACACCGCTGTCATTGTGTCCTGGGTCGACGGATCTGCGGTGGAAGCTTCAGCCAGTAATCCCAGAACACAGAAGATTTGAACACACCAAGATCATTTTCATTCGATGTATCTAAAATGGGGTTATTTTGCCAGTCAGATTCCAACCTAGCGGCCAAGCTCTCCATTTTGGTAAGAGTATCTTCCAACACTGGCCAAAGATGTACATTCCGCGAATCAACGGCAGCGGAAATTGTTCGCGCGTACAGTTTCGTCAAAGGGGCCATATTCAGAAATATAGGCGATGAAGAGAGAGATGTGTCGAGATTCTGAAGGAACTTGCCATCCTGGAACCCGGACGCAATGGTTGATAGTAATGCTTTAAGAAACATCTATTCAGACAAATCAGAGGTCATGACAAGGGTCAACAGCACTTCACTCACAGGAAGGGGCAATGCAGTTAACCTCTCCGTAGATACAAATGGCAAAAATTGCGACGCCATAATAAACGCCAACGCTATAGCGTCGACTAAAAAGCATCTAGAGTTGAACCTGCATCGCTCACGAGACATGTGAACAAATAAAAAATACCTTCACCAGCACCCGTATCGCGATGGAATTCGTTCTCCCAGTCCACAGAACCGCGTGAAGCCGAATACAAGTCCATAACCTCAGCGAGGGAAAGCACGATCTCGTTTTCGACCTTCCCCCTCAGCCTTCCTTCTCTCATCTTCAGATTCGTCTCGAAATCTTCCAAACCGGTCAACAAGCCCCCATAACACGCAACCCGCATCATAGCCTGCCCGCCCTGCAAACCCTTCATCACGCTTCTGACCCATCCACTCACCCTCGCATTCAAACTCCTTAAAAAAACAGGATTGGCCGTCTTTTCTTCATCCCGGAAGAGTTGGATTTTGATATGTGATGCGTGTCTGAACGCAGTGGATACAGCTTCTAGCTTGGCGCTCGAGAATGGTCGGAAAAGAGGACTTCCTATTACTGTTGCTGCCAGCGGGGTGGGAGAGGGTTGAACATGTGCCAAATAATACGCTATTGAAGCTTGGATCGTCTGTATAGATAGGGAAGTTGACGAGCGATTGAGATGATTCAAGAGATTGGAATATCCCCTCTCTGACATTTGCGTATCAAATAAAGAAGCTTCAAGCCAATGTGTGATAACGAAACCAAAGGTTGCGAAATGACCACTAATATTCGTGCAATTCCTGAACATGTCTACAAGATCGTCCCATCTGTTCCTCCCTCGCCTCTCCCATATACACTTCCGTTATCTGAGCTAGATCAGAACGACGGGTTCATACATCTCTCCAACGCGGCTCAAATACCAAAGACCGCTGCGCTCTTCTTCAGTTCACAGAACACATTGTGGCTGTTAAAAGTCAGCACAAAGGTCGCACTTGCGGAGAAGGGCAGATTCAAGTGGCTTGACGAGGGAGCTACAGGATGTATACATTTGTATGGCGAAAAGGATGGTGGGTTTGCGAGATTGGGCGATGGTATCGTAGTCGACGTCGAGGAGTGGGTGAAGGAGGAAGGCACGAGTTGGGCGGACGACGAGGTCACGAAGGACATACGAGGGCGATGGTTGAAGGACTGATCCTACCTTCGTCCCCTCGACGATATCTGAAGGACCTCTCATGCTTCATCTCTTTCCACCCGCTCGTAAATGCATTCTCTATGGTTTCAATTGCGCAGTGATGTTTCATTCGATAGCCGCGACTGTTTGGGTTCAGTAGGCAATCGTATAGCACGCAATACAGAGGGCAATGCTATTCCATTCTTCAAGCCTACCCCGACCCGATAACAACACGTCATCGAGCTCCCCTCCATGACGATCTAGTCAATCTCGTATGTTTCCTACGTCACTTCCTGGTCATTCTTGCATCATCATATCTCCGCTTCAAATACATATATAAAGCCTCCTGCCACAAAAGAAAATTATCAATCAGCTGTGTTCAAATCATATAGCATGTCTTCCAACAACAACGATATCGACTATTCAGGCAGCCGGCAATCGACAGGTCAAACCGGAAGAGACAGTAAGTCGTCCACATTGTCAGCAAATGATACTTCAATCTGACCAGGTATGGGTTCAGCAACCTCGCGCTTCGTAGGAGGCGATGAGCCACAGCAACGCCGCGAAGTAGCAGATGTAGATACCAACCCCAAACAACAGCAATCTGGTTGTGGGAATACATATATCCCTGATAACACTACCGACAATTCTACCTACGGCGCAGGCGGAGACTATGCCTATGGTGGCGCCAGCACTGGTGACTACGACACAAGCAAGGTCTCCCATGACCAGGTCCATGATAGTAGCATAGGCGGCGGCGGGATAGATGATTCGGAGTACCAACAAAGGTCGGCCTCGAAACCCAGCATGGGTGATGCTATTCTGGGTACGGTCTATAATTTCTGCGCTACTAAAGCTTATACTCATCGGTCGACTTGTGTTACAGGAAATTTGCAGAAGGCGGCAGGAAAGATTACCCGTAATCCCGAGTTGCAGGAAAGAGGTCAAGAACGTAAGGTTCGTCTATTTTATACTCCATCTAATTTTTTTGTACATGTAAACTTATAGTCCATTATAGACCGATCAATTCTGATTACCTGCCTGAACACACTGCTTCCTATGTAGGCCAATCTACCACGCTGACCCAACTCTCATATCGCCAGTTCTCTTCTTTGTACAAGTACTTTTTTGTGTAAAACAAACAGTAGTCTTGAACTTCCTGTGTCGTCGGTATCATTGAACCAGCGTGATATTCTGTATTCGATTGATACATCGATCCTTATACTAGTCTCGGTGTTGCTCTTGGTGTCGTCACGCGTAATATCCAAGATCAAATTTTTGATTAAAACTCCGCGATTTTAGTTTGCACTACACGTTACGGATGGTCAAAGGCTGTGACAGCGTTTGAATTTGA
>QGOD01000658.1:0-10318 GCA_003313065.1 Sarcodon sp. MG97 | reverse complement strand
TTCCCAGCATATTTTTCTTTCTCTTTTACTCAATTACTCAGATGTATTATCTCATACCCAGCCCGTTGCCCAGCCTAGGAGTATCTTAGTTCCAGGCCCACTTCCTTTTATATTGTTTTCCTCTCATATATTAGTCAAGGCCCCACTCTACTTCTGCTTTATTCAGCCTTTGATTCACCTTTAGTCTTTTTCTCTTTTCCTTTCCCTTTTGCTCCCCTATTTCACCTTTAGGGTTATGGTTAGTAGACTTACTATAAATAGAGTTCCTAGCTACCACTGTAATCTTAGAGTTGAAATTCTAGTTATTTAGTTTCTAGTACCTCACTAGTTCTAGTCACCTCACCTGAGTTTTGTTTGACTCTTGAAGCCCTCCTCCCCTCCTACTGTCCCATTCAAGTCAGTCTTTAAAATCAGGCATAACACTTTCTACTTTAGTTTTAGTTCAAAATTTAGATATAAAAACCTGTACACCATCCAGAAAAATCAGAATATCATTCTGCTCTCCCAAGTTTCAATTTTATCGTGCGTTCTTGCTCTCATTCTTGCTCTAGCTTTACTCTATTTCTCACACTTCATTATATCTTGCATCTCTCATCTTTTGTCTCTATAATTGTTTGGGTTTCACTCAAACAATTGGACCACTCGACTATAGAATTTCTCTTGACTCTCGCACCTTCATTTAATTATCTGTGAACCTTTCACAGATAATTTTACACATACTTTGCATATCTCATGCCAGCTCCTGGTTGTTCTTTTAGAACTATAGGTTGTTGTGCAAACTTTCCTGAATGCTAATATGTTGAACCTAGTAGTAGCCAAGGAGATCACTATATGCCTATAGCTGATACAAAAGGTCCGTTGTTAGTGTGAGGGCATTTAGGAAAGTTTGCTCAACAACCAATAGGTCTGTAAGATCGACTAGCAATGGTGTGAGATATGTAAAGTATGTGTGAAATTATCCGTGAATCTTTCACAGATAATTGATCAAAGGCGCAAAAGTGTTAAATATGTCTATACAATGAGAGAAAGACTCCATCATTGAATAGTACAAACTAATACTAGAAAAGAATGACCAGACCAGAGATTGAACCTGGAGCCTTCTCATTTGCACTGAGGTGCTCTACCACTGAGCTATTTGATCTTATCCAGACTATAATCAAGACATGGACACAACATGACTCAATGGCAGTACCAATGATACTGTCTTACACTTATTGTCATGGTTCTTGATTTGGATATATCAGAATATATATCCAACAGAAAGTTGATAGGAATCTTATAATCAAGTGGTCCAATTATTTGAGTGAAACCCAAACCATTATAAGGGGTGAAAGGCAAGAGATGTGAGATAGAATGAAGCTAGAGTGAAGATGAGAGTGAAAACACGCAATAAAATCGAATATTGCAAAATAAAACTTAAATAAACTCAAATCAAAACTTGGGAGCACAGGATGATATTCTTCTTATTTCTAAGTTTGTACAGGTTTTTATATCTAAATTTCAAGCTAAACTAAAGTAGAAAGGTGAGAATATCACTAATAAAATAAGCTAATAAATCAATATCAGATGGAATCAAAACATCAAAGATATCACTAAAATCGCAAGATAATGAAAGAGCCAAAATAGGAAATTGAAACGATCATGGGAAACAGAGTTGCAAACTAGACTAAAAAGGAAATCGAAGCTTATTGTCTTGTAGAACAAAAGAATTAGCGAGAAGATAACAAAGAATAGAAAGATAACTTAGCATATTGAAATGAGTATTAAAAGATTAGATCGAAGGAGTGATGATAAGAAAAAGATGCAAAATCTTCGCAATATATTTCACAAAAGATTGCAATACTTTACAATACTTTGTAATAGTTCGCAGTACATCACAGCTATTTCGCTGAGATAAAAGTGCAATTTATTGCAAATCAGAGGATAGACATAATCAAGGACATATCAATGCCCTTGCACAAACATTGTTTCTAGTATATCAATTTGAGGCATATAGCAATCTCCTCAATTGCCACTAGGTTAGACATATCATCAGTACAGTAAAAGATGAATATACAAGATATACTATTCAGAGTGGATTGACCAGCACAGTATTTGTGAGCAAATCGGGGAAAGAAGTGAAGAAGAAATTGAAAGAAAAGGTTCGATGCATAAATCCCAAATATCACAAAAAAGGTCATATGATCAAAAATTGCTAGAAGAAAGGTGGAGAAAAAGAAGGTCAAGGACCTTGCTAGCAGAGGTTTAAGAAAAGGGGAGATAAATTGACACAAGCAAAATCAGTGCAAATTGAAGAAGTCTCAGAAAAAGAGTCCGATAGCTCTTCTCATACATTTATAGCATTGCTGAAGAAAATGAAGAAGATTACAAAACAGACTTTTATCTTCAATAGCAGTATGAGCAATCATATTTTGTCAAATTTTGATGCTCTCACCAATTTTAAATCTATTTCACTCATCCAATCTCAATTGCTAATAATCGCATACTTTGAGCAACTAGAAGAGGTGATATGTTGATCTCTATTCTGAATGGCAATATATCTACTCAAATCAAATTGCAAAATATTTTATATCTGCCCAATATCACCTTCACACTTATTTTGCTTAGCAAAGTAGATGAAGGAGGTTATTCGACCAGACTGGAAAACTTGAACTACTTGATTGAAAGAAGAATCAAATGATCAGTCAAACTTCATAAGTCAGCAGAATCTGGCAATTTGATCAAGAAACTCGAGAAGCTTCTACTATTGGTCCTAATTCTAGTGCATTTGCAACAATGTCCCTATACAATCTTTATTGATCCATGGCACACATTTCTTTAGTTGCATTTTTAAAATTGATAAAAGAAAATAAAATTATTGAAATAGAGTTAACAGATAATTCCAAAAAATTTTGCAAAGTTTGTGTGCAGGTGAAAATCAAATATGCACTATTCCCAAAAGAACGAGAGGAAATCGATCTGACATATAGAGATGTTTTTTATTTGAATATCTGGGGACCAGCTCAAACTATATCACTAGAAGGAAATAAATATTGGAGTACTTTTATCGATCAAGGTACTAGCTTTTTAGAGTCAATAAAAAGTAAAAGCCAGATGATGAAGAAATTTTAAGATCTGGATAGCTTGATCAAAACCCAAAATTATAACAGAATCAAGGCTCTATAAATAGATTAAGAAGGAGAATATATGAGCAAAGAATTTGATGGATATTTCAAGTCACAAGGTACTCATCATTTACTTACTGTTCATGATTTGCCTGCATCTAATGGGATCACTGAGTGATGTAACAGTATAATTGCTTTGCATATTTAAGCAATGCTCATCAAATCTGGATTACCGAAATTTCTTTGGATAGAAGCAGCTATTCATGCTATCATCAGGAAACCAGGAAGGTGCTGGTATGACCAGTTAGAGTTGATAATTAGTTAGCAGATAGCCAGCAGATTGCAATGGCATATCTAGCTTTATCTATATTTATAATTATACATAATAATGATAGTGATTGATTATTTCTTTTAATAATTATAATATATAGATAATGTATTATAAGGGGCTATAGCAGACCTGCAAGTATTATATCTTGTTTAACAGGCTTACAGATAATAGCCCAAGCTTTATCTAGCTTTATCTACAAATATAATTATTGTAATAAATGATCATTTTTTCCAAGAATTGCAGAGTATAGATCATTTATTACAAGGAATTATATTAGACTTAGAATTTATGCTTCTTTGAGGCAATTTTGTCTATAAGTATCATAAAAATATTCTTGTACCATATAAAAACTAGATTAAATATAGATTGTTATAATATATACTCTACTAAGTTCACTTATAGTCTAGACACTACTATATGCCCAGGTGGCTCAGTGGCTAAGATGTGTGATGCATGTGAGAAATATTTGAGATAAATCTGAGAGTTCAAACCCTAGTGAGAGCAAATGAAAACTAAGTGTGAAATATAAAATATATAAGAAATAAGAATTGAGAAATGCAATAGGCTGTGCTAGAGGAGGAAATACAGTGAATTTTAACTTTATTTACATAATTATTTCTTTTCCAGAGTCACCATACTTATACATCTGGTAATGTCTTATAATATCTAGTAATGTCTAGCAACTCTGATGTGACTTGCCATTTCATTCAAGTCTTATATACTTTGTGATTTCTACAAACTGTACTGTGCTAGATCTACAATTACCAGACTATGTATCAGAATTATGTATATTATTTTATTATTTATCTTATAATTATTTATAATTCTTTATTATTTTAACCTAGGTTTCCTGATGCATTGCAACAGCAGATACAAGATATCAAGACTCAATACCATCTGTATATATTAGAGCTGTGGATGCTCTATGCCTGCAATATTAATCCAAGCTTCAGTGTGTTACTATGGCAACAATCCTGGATAACAACTTTGATCTGGAATTGTAAGAAGAGTACAAGTCATACAATACAATAATAAGTGACATAAAAAAAAAAGCAAAAATTAATGTGGCACTGGCAGTATAAGCTATAAAAAAACTGCTAGACATGATATATAAATACAATGAGAGAAGAAATCACATAATTTGGATCTCTACTGCATCGCCAGAGAGGCTCACAGTACTCTAGATACTGTAGTTACTTTGTTCAGAGGGATTGTGACTATACAATAGACTAAAGATATTTTCCATCATTTTTTCAAGCTTGTTAAGTAGATACTTCCCATATAAATCCACCATCTCCTTCAGCACATCTTGAGAAAGCCAAGAAGGAAGCTCCACCATATACAACATCATATAGAAGCCATGAACTTTGAAAGTATTGGTATTGCCCCTCAGGATATGCAGAAGTTCCCAATAGATAGAACAACATAATTTCAATACTATGATATCTCTGCAATCCAAATTCTGTACATTATGTTAACACGATAAGTACTATTTGACATAAAAAATACTAGACCTTGGCCAGATCACCCACTTTCTTTAGTAGATTCAAAATCTCATATGTGTATTTCATAAGCGATGCCAAAGTAGCTTCACAGTGCACATTGCCATCAAAAACTAGTATTAGATCAGAATCCTTATCCTTTTCTTTCTGACTAGAATATCTGAGTATGGCAGAGAATGCTCAGATGATTTGGTTGGGTTTGGCAATCCCATTATTCTTGATATTGTTATAGTAGTTAGATAGTTCTTGGAGTCTGGTCTCAATAATATCAATATTATAGGACAGGGGAGCATATTTTTAAAGCACATCTTTTCAAGATTGCATTTTGACAGACTTTGAAGGCTTCTTGACATTGAGAAGAGATATCCTGACATTGCCTTTATGTCTATAACCTGAACTTGGAGATAAGATATTTATTGCTTGTATATGATTGACCTGCAGCTAGATCTATTGCCAAAATATTAAAGCACAGCTTGACATGTTAAAACCCCACTGCTCATTCTTATTTATAAGAAACTTGACTTCTTCATCAACTTTGATAGCTGAAACATCCACAGTACAATCTTCTTTAGTATTAGGACTCTCTATAGTCTTCTTGTCCTGAACTGTATTCTACACCTTCTTGGTCTGGAGAATGAACCCAAGAAAGTCCTTAATAGGTTTCATCAAATCTGAATTGGTAGAGATTCTAAGCCCCACATAAGACAAAAGCTACAAATGAAATAGGAGAAATGAACTGTATATAGCTTGCCATAGCAACTGGATCTTGGAGTGAATACCCTCAAGCTCAATTGCCAGGGAATCCAAGTCAGTTGCAGGCCCCTTGCCTATCTAAACACACCATACAAGGCCCTGGCCATAGTTGCAGAGAAGGGTAATAAGAAGTCTATGAAACCAAAGGCACATATCCAAAGTATACTCATTTTCCACCATAATGTACCTATCTATTGGGTATTTAAATTCTAAAAGATTGTGAACCAATGCCAACATGTTGATATGACTTCATAAAACTGGTAAACTCATCTTTATTATAATAGTATCTTAACTGATTCACAAGAGGAAAATCATGTCATGTGGACAATGGCACCCATTCTTTATTGCTGAAAGTGGCAGATGCATTTCCTATAGCATCCTCCAAAAACACAGCAAGTTGATAGATAAAGGAATGGGATGACCAATGCTTCATTTGCTAGTATATCTTCTTCTAGCTATATACAATAAGATACTGAGTTATATAGTTGAATAAGGAAATCCACTGTGGTTTTGGATCATTGATATAATCAACCACTGTGGCAATATGATTGGTAATGGGATTGTTACTAAGTTTCATCTAAAAAAGGTGAAACTATCATTTTGGAAGTCACATGAGAATAAAAGCCTCACTTCATTATAATATAGTCCTTGAATAAACAAGATTTATATTTGATAGAAGGCCAGTAAGATACTTGCATGATTTCATACTGCAAATGGGCAATTTGGGCGCTAGGTGAGCTGATGGTCATATCAACATTTCAAGAGAACAGTTCATATAGATGGATTTTGTTGTAGTAAATAAATAAAGTGAATGAAATAGGGAATGAGAAATTTTCTTGGTAATGTTAAGTACAAAGAAACACATTAATAAACAATGCTTATAAAGTGAGTTATATTGAACGGCCAACTAAATAAGCAAGGAGTTCCCAATTAGAACTAAGTAAATGAATCTAAATGGATGACAGAGGATTGTTATTATTAGAGCTGAAGCAATAATTTATCTCCCTATAGTATAATCATAGAAGGAGATTAAGGTACCAGAAGGGCTATAGTATCCAAGCTACTAGAAATAATTAAGTTATGTAGGCAAGCAACAAGTGGGAAGGTCATGAATCCTAAACAAAAAATTGCCTCCCAATAGTATAACCATGGAGAGATGAATCACTGAGAGGTGGATTGGCTAGTGCCTCTTTATAGTGTAACCACAAAAGAGGTCTCGATAGAACCATTTGACCAGTGCCACCCCATAGTGTAACTATAAGGAGGTGGAAGAAAAGTGAGAGAGGAGGCAGGAGGAAAGGAGAGACTTTGAGACTACTAGTAAGGGTGGAGAAGTACAATTAATTGATTGGAGTTTGAAACTGAGTTTGAAATAACTTAGCATTTTTTGTTATTGATTATTCTATTAACCCCACACTTCTTTTCTCCCTCTCTCTAACTTGGACAGGTTTTACTTGTCCAATATCCAATATCAACTATATCCATCATTTTGTCTATGCCCACTTTATTCCTTACTCTTAGCTGTGTCCTTTGACTTGGATAGGTTCTACTTATATAATTTTAACCTCTAGCGCCCATCACCTGAGTTTGACCTTTTGTCTTCAGTTCACCAATTCAGTATAGCTCATTTAGGTTGTTCAGATTATACTTGTGCAACTGATAATATAAAAATAAGCAAGTCTTACTTCTTCAAGACCAATCACCTATATCATTCCAGTTTGTTTCCATTTCTCGTTACCTTGGCTAGAACTTACACTCTTATTGATATTAATTTGCTCTAGATAAAATCACACAGTTATCCTGTACCCCATCTTTTGTCACCAATAGAAAACCAAAAGTAGCAAGGTTTATATTACTGAAGCAGCTTCTTGAAGAAGGAGCTCTCAAATTTCTTTAGTACATATATATATCACTCTTTAATCTTATACTTAGTTGACCTGTGTCTTGCTCTTTGTTCCTACCCATCTTGGAACTTCTGTGTTGATATGACCATCAGCACATCTAGCCTCCAAATTGCCCATTTACAGTGTGAAATAATGCAAAGTTATATAGGCCCAAGAAAGGACACAATAGTAAAACTCTCTAAATTTTGCATCTGCGAATATTTTGCATTGTTCAATCCCTTTTGGCCTAATTCTATCAAAAAACTTGGATCCTTCAAAACCCCTTTCTATCAATTTTGCACACCTTCCCATCCTTTTAATCACCCCTAACATTCACTCTTTCAGCCTCAAATCATATTTCATAGTATTTTTCATCATTTTACAGCCTTTTACTCAGCCTCATTATTCGCAAATATTGTCCCATCAATTTCCTTTTATGGTAATTCAAAAGATTCTTCGCTTCCCATGATCACTACACCTTCTGCATTAGGACATTATTTCTTATTCCTGACTTTTCGCAGTATTATAGTATGCCACCTATGCTCTCCTTCTAACTAGTTGCTCTCTAATGTGCTCTGTGATGCCCCTATATGTAGAAAATTGTTAGTACTGTTTTGAAGTAGTTTAGTGCAATTTTTAGATATAAAAGCATGTACAAAACTTTATAACAATAATAAATCAGTTCACCTCTCACTTTTAATTCGAGTTCTATCACTTCAGTATTACAATTTAGTATCATGCGCTCTCGTTCTTGTCATCTATCATCTATCACCTTCACCTCTTGCTCAATTTGTCAAGATAATATTCAAGGTCAAATATTAATTCTTCACCGACCATTTCATTTTCTTTACATTTGTTACCTTTTTTTCCCTTTACTTCTTTTTCAACGCGCATATTCGGCTATTACCGAATATTCTCATGATCGCAACTTTTGCCTAAAAAGGTAACGATTTGTCTCGACGAGTCTCGAGTGATCAATTTCGTCATTATATTTTGTATCCGCCTCAGATAAAGGTGCGATATTCTAGGTTTTACCCCTTTCTTTCTCCCTCAGTGATTCACGAAAACACTGAGGTTCGCATGCTTCTACTTTTCTTTATTTTTGTTATTAAAATGTATTTTAGAAATATTTTCTCGTTCTGTACAGTCTGTCGTAACCTTGATAGGTTATGAGCCCGGGTGCGCCAAGTGCAATGTCGACGACAGATACAGATGAAACATTGCTATTTAAAACTCTTCCCAAGCTCGCTTCGAATGGATCAAATTGGATCCTCTATAAAGCTCGTCTTAGTGCCCTTATGGGCGTGAAGGGCCTCTTGAAATATTTCGAAGGTCGAGCCATTTGTCCTCGCATTCCATTGCTTGGGCCAACCGCAATATCAGATGCAATGAAGGCTAGAGACGAAGCGCTAGAAAAAGATGAGGAATACTTAACAAAAGAGAGCAAAGTGAAGAATATAATTCTTTCATCAATTCTAGAAAGTATGCAAATGTGCGTACTTGCAATCGCGACATTGAAGGTGATGTGGGAAGCCGTTTGCGATGAATATGAAAAGCGAACTCCCATATTTGTGATGGATTTACATCGACGTCTTCAAGATCTTCGTTGCGATGAGAATCAAGACATTCGCGAGCACTTCACATAACTAGTTAAAATGAAAGAAGAGTTAGCAGCAATGGGACAGAGTATTTCAGACGATGATTTCGTCACGATCATCATAAATTCCTTACCAATGACTTATGGAAATGTTATCACTGGTCTTTATACAGCCAGTCAGATAACCAAGACGAAATTTTCGCCCTTCCAACTAATTGGTGCAGTAGAAGATGAATATACGAGATGTACCATTCAGAGTGGATCTACCAGTACAGCATTTGCGAGTAAATTGGGGAAAGAAGTGAAGAAGAAATCAAAAGAAAAAGTTCAATGCGCGAATCCCAAATGTCGCAAAAAGGGTCATATGATCGAAAATTGCTGGAAGAAAGGTGGAGGAAAAGAAGGTCAAGGACCTCGCCAGCAGAGGTTTAAGAAAAAGGGAGAGAAATCAACACAAGCGAAATCAGCGCAAATCGAAGAAGTCTCAGAAAAAGAGTCTGATAGTTCTTCTCATGCATTTATGGCACTACTGAAGAAAATGAAGGAGATTACAAAACAGACTTTCGTCTTCGATAGCGGTGATATGCCCCCTATTACATCTATCCTCTGATTTGCGATAAATCGCACTTTTGTCTTGCGAACTATTGCGAAGTACTGCGAAGTATTGCGAAAGTATCAATCTTTTGCGAAGTATATTGCGAAGATTTCGCATTTTTCTCCTTATCATCACTCCTTCAATCTAATCTTTTATTATTCATTTCTATATGCTAAGCTATCTTTCCATTCTTTGCTATCTTTTTGCTAATTCTTTTGTTTTAAAAAGACAATAACCTTCGATTTCCTTTTTAGTTAAGTTCGCATCTTTGTTTCCCATGATCGCTTCAATTTCCTATTTTGGCTCTTTCATTATCATGCGATTTTAGTGATATCTTTGATGTTTTGATTCCATCTGATAGTGATCTATTAGCTTGTTTTATTAGCGATATTTTGACCTTTCTACTTTAGTTTTAGTTCAAAATTTACATATAAAAACCGGTACAAACTTAGAAACAAAAAAATTATTATCCTATTATCCCAAGTTTCGATTCTATTTGAGTCTATTTGAGTTTTATTTTGCGATATTCGATTTTATCGCGCGTTCTCACTCT
>QGOD01000074.1:15230-34678 GCA_003313065.1 Sarcodon sp. MG97 | reverse complement strand
CTCATTACGACTATGTTTTTTTCTGATATACACAACTTTATGCCGAACGAATTCACTTCGAAGGCCTCTTCTTTCCTTTCTTACACGCCTTGCAACTGAGAATTTCTAGGCTACAAAAACAGCGTCATGATTGGCTTTCAGTACAAACCTGCATGGTATTGGGTTCACACACTCAAATTTTAACCTAGCACTTGAGTAAAAGTACAGAAGACAAGCGTTATTCTATGAGGTGCCCAGAACAGTACCGACCTCCGACTTGGAAGCACTTTCAGGGTCTATGATCAAGCTCTGTCAGATACTATCCAAACGATTTACCTCGCAGTCAGACTCAAGTTAGTGTACATTCAACAACAAATATTACTGTAGGACAGTGCTGACGTCAAAATAGACTGAATACCTGTATGGAGAACTGTCGACAACAAAGAGAAGAGGATGTCTCCACAAACAATCATGCAGTTTACCTTCTCCACGCGCTGCTCTAAATTTTCTCGAGCTGTCCAACCCGGCATCCAGGTATAAGTGAAATGTTGTGAACAGGGCAGATATTCACAAACTCGATCAGCAGGGCCAACTCCACTTTTATATTGTCTTTGATGGAGATCTCTATGTTTGAACAACGACGTAGTGAGACTCAGTCGTTAAGATGCGATAACAGACTGAGGGGTCGAGGCGAAAACGTCCTCATATTTCTACTCTACTGCTCCCCCATTATCCAAGGCTGCCTGCCTCCGCTCTGCACCTGCTTCCCCCAATCTCTCTTTGTTGACACCCACTTCCTAAATCCAACATCGCAACCTTCTTACTGCCGTCCTCCCATGACTCCGACGATCTCTCACCTCGGGCGTTCTATATTCCAACACTCTACCATGCCGATATTCCGGGTTCTTTGCGCATATGATGGTCGAAAATCCGCCTTGAAGACTTCAACTTCGGTTACTAAACTATGGCTGGTTAAACAGGGCGTCGAAGCCACGCAAGCAATCATGCGTGATTATAAGAAACCATGTTACCCAGCCATAGTTCCGTGAATTGGTATATTCCAACCACACTTCTCGCAAGGTAGTCTGAAGACTGGCAGATCAACTATCGCCAAGACTTTCAGCACCCATTTTTATGACGAAGGACTCGGTTTCTTTGATGTATCGAACCATGGTATGAGGTCGAACAACTTGCATTATGCGAAGGTGTAAAAACACCATGCATGCGTATAGTCCCTGTGGAATTATGTGGGGAGGCGGAGAGTCGATTACTGTGAGTCCGACACCATGTGATTTGACTTATCTGCGCTCTCGCAGTACCACCCTCGTAATTAGGCAATGTTATGCGATAATCAATCAGCACTTGCATTTTTGCATGTGCACAAGCGCATCGCAAAGTGATGTTGTCGACAGCATCCTTTTTCCGGATTTACCATCAAAAGCGGCGCTCCGATGCCGGTTTATGAAGCTGATCAATGGTGTGCCTAAGGCAACAAGCGAGTTGTCAACTATCAATCATGCCGCTGTACAATATCCTACATCCTGTACTAATGATTCGTAACACTTATAAACCTTTCCATTCGAATGATTTCCCAATAACAAAATCCCCCTTCAACACCAGGCCAGCAGAAGAACTGCTGCCTCCAAGTCGAACACCATATTTACCTCTCTCTACAACCCATCTAGCAATTCTCTCATCCCAATAACTGACCGCGTACTTGTCCAACTTCAACACTACCTGCGTCTTAGCCCCAGGCTTCAGATCCCTCACTTTGTTGAAGGCTTTGAGTTGTAATGGTGGATGGCTCAGTCCCGATGTATCCGGCATCGTAACATAAAGTTGGACGACCTCGGAGCCAGTGAAAGGACCAGAATTCGTCAAGGTAAGAGATGCAATCAAGCTGACATCGTCATCACCGTAAGTGGGTTCCGATATCCTGAGCTCGGAATAACTAAAAGTCGTATAGGACAACCCATGCCTTTGGCGGCAATGAGCCTCGTGACAAAATGGATTAAGATACCGTGGCACTCACCCGAAGTCGAACAAAGGTTGGACTTTCACGTTATGATAATGTTTATAACCCTTCAACAACAGTCAGGAGGGTGCTCGGTGTTGATTGAATTTTCAACTTACAACATTGAGGTCTTCTGAGTAGCGAATCTTTCCATTCTCGGAATGGAACGAAGCGTATGAAGGCACGTCTTCCAATCGTCTGGGGAACGTCAAAGGCAGCTTACCAGCAGGGTTAACTACACCAAACAGGACATCTGCGATGGCAGCCCCCGTGGCATTCCCGAGGTACCACGAATGTACGATGGTCGAAACGGAATCAACCCAGGGCATAGTGATTGAAGAGCCGGACTGGGTCACTACTACTATATGCTTGTTTGCCTTCGCCACCCTCTCGATCAGTTCGTCCGTTCTATGGGGTAGAGCCAGCGTCTTCCTGTCATTACCTTCTGTCTCCCAATCAGCGTTGAGTCCAACGACCGCAATCACAACGTCTGCTTCCCTTGCCAGCTGAACAGCTTCCTCCACTAGCTGGTCTTCATTTTTGACTTCTATTCCACCCAGGCGAACGCCGGGATTAGTATCCATCACAGCTTCATCTTCATCGCCATCTGCAGGAGCGCGAACGTTGCAAAACTCGACAAAGATACTATGGGACTTGTTTGCTTGCAATTCATATACGCCCCTCTCTTCTTGCGAACCAGCCCCGAAAAATGTTTCTCCACGCCTCTGGCGGGTCCAGTTATCAATAACTAGATGTCCATCCACGAAGAGCTGCCAGCGTCAGCCGATAAATAGTGATGACTCTACACTTCAAACGAGCTCACCTTAGCCCGTCCTGCGGATGCGAGAGAAAATTCAAAATTTGTGGCTCGAGGTCCAGCACGTAATTGGCCACGAAGCTTCATGGTCCATCTGCGAGTTATGCCTGGAGGAGTGGATGTGCTAATAAATACCCTAGTTTCGTCGACCAGGCTGGATGCTATAGGCGTATCAACAGGTATCATGCTTTCGTCATTGATGTGGCTAAACCATTCGGCAACCCAGCCTCGCTCGCCAGTTTCCGTCGTAAGTTGACTATCCAACACAGGAAGGGTCAAGTAGGCTGTAAAATATTCAGACTCAAAGGAGGAGTACCAGAACTAGTAAAAGCATTTACAGTACCTCTTGCTCCTTCGCTGTAGCTGACCTCGACATCTCTCGGTAGTGCGTTGACTATACCCTCGTACGGCGAGATAAAGTAAGACGGTTTGAGGGCTGCAGAGCCTCCACCTGAGAGAATGGTAGCTTTCGCATTCCCCCCAATGATAGCCACTTTTTTGAGCCGGTTGGAGTTTAGAGGGAGTAACTCTGCATCATTCTTGAGTAACACGATCGACTCTGCGGCGATTTTCTGCATAAGTTGTTTATCTTCCTCACTCTCAACCGTTCGTTCTTTACCATCACCATCAAGGATCTGATAATGACTGAGCAGATGTCTCCGAAAAAGCAAATAAAATAAAATCACCTCCGGTGCGTATTTGGCGCATTTCTGAACCAGACCCAGGACATTTCTAGCTCGTTCTTTGACGGTCCGAACAAGAATCTTCCGAGATTGAATAGACCTATTAACTAAATCCAAAGTCCGCCATTTGTTCGTGCCCGGCATTTCCAAATCGAGACCGGCATTGATGCTGTGGTCAACGCTATAAACCCCAGTCCAATCGCTCATGACCAAGCCCTGGAATCCCCACTCGTTCCTGAGAATATCTTGTAACAGATATTTATTCTCTGAAGCATGGGTTCCATTTATCCGGTTATATCTTGGACCGAATAAGCACAAAGAATGTGCGTGAGAATCAAGGCACTAGTAGAAACTCACGCGGTCATATACGACCACGGTTGGGCGTATTTTTGTGCAAGCATGAACGGCATCAGATATATTTCTCTGAGCGTCCGCTCGCTCAGAATACTGTCGTATGCCAATCGATCGTCTTCCTTGTCGTTACAACTTTACCACAAGCGTAAACAAAGGTCAAAACACATTGTCCATGTGCTACCACGTACACGAAATGCTTGATTGCGGTTCCAATGCCGCCATCTTGTATCCCCTTCACGTATGCTGCAGCAATCATACCAGATAAGTAAGGATCTTCGGAGAAACTCTCAAAACTCTGAAATATGATAATGTGTTAACTCGATCGGAGAACAGTTTCCGATAAAACCCACTCGGCCTCCCAAAGGATTCTGTAGTTGTAGAGTCAGGTACAACAATGAGAATAAGTAACCGACGGACTGACGCGTTGGATGTTACACGTGGGAGCCAACACGACCGATGCAGCTCTGAGCTTCGCCTCCGGGGCAAGTAATTTAAAACCGACTTCATGGATGAGGTCTGGGTCGAATGTTGCTCCGAGAGCGGTAGCGGACTACGATCAATATGATGAGTGGCCTTATCAATTCGCTCAGTAAATTGAAGCCCAGGATGAAGGTTCGTTATGAAGGCACATCAATGATGCTGGGAGATCACATAAATCAATAAATTGTAAATTGACGTACAGGGAGACATTTTGCTGGGGTCCCCATAAAGAAATGGTTGCCTCTGATTCCATTGGGGCCATCGCTAACCTTGACCGCGGGAATACTCAATCTAGGGATGGCGTGAGTATGCCAAAATCCGACACCAGCAATCAAAGAGATCGCTTCGTCCGTCGTCAGCTCATCGACTATTTTCGAGAGGTCAGCTGAAGCAAAATCTGAAGGCGCCATTGCGATAGTTGCGAATATCGTGCAAATGAGCAAGTCGGAGAGGAGGGGACCGTTCTCTTTAAAAACCCGTTTTCTGTGGACACATGTGATGGATGGATATCGTCCGAGTCCGAGGTTTCTCCGAAGGCAGAGTTGTATCTGTCAAGTCCAAGAGAACTGACGGCATCCAAGTAGCCTAGAGAGGATACACATGCCCGAAGATTTACCGACCAACTAATTCAGACGTGGCAACCAACCCCCTTGGGGACGATTTGTAAGGATATTCTGCCAACAGAATCAGTAGTCAATAGAAAGTACTCCACGTCGGTGGCGTTAGTAGCGCGCACGCATATAGTACAAGGTCTAAGCCGGGTCAATAGAACGTTTGATTTCTGCTGGAATGTACACTGTTAGAAATAATTGAATGTAGAGCACCAATGAGTGTACGGGCCATCAAACGCAAGTCTCTCACCTGAAGATTTAATTCATGCGAACCTGGCTGACAAATGAGGCATTCCAGATAGGTGTGAGATTCCGAGGTCTCCATCAACGGACTTTGGACGTGTGAACGTACCAAGACGTTAGCCATTGCATTGGTGTATCTGACGCTCACTTTGGGTTTTACAGTGAAGGACATTCTATTCTTGGCATATTCCGAGACGGATTCCAAAAACGAAAGGTTCTGGTTGTTTCACCATGGATATTTTTCACGTCGTTGTCATTATAGTTGCTTTAGTTATTTTCTGCAGTCAGTACCCCTGCCGAAACCCGTTGGGAGGTCTGGCAATAAGTTTTTCGTCTAAAACTTATTTTCAAGACGGGTTTGCAATAAGCTCTGATCTGCATGATTGCTAGTACTACCGGCAATGAAAATATTGCCAGGTTTCCCTGACGTGGATAGCTCAAGGGTTGCTTCACTCTACCCCGTTAGTTTGATATAAATCAGCGATTTTGTGTTGCAAGTGGACTCGGAAGTCTTCCGAACCTCGAGTGCGGCCGGGAGCGCTTACATCGTCAATACGTCATATTAGGGTATTTGCTGTCGGATGACCGCTCGCTACGGTGGTACGCTGACCTTCCACAAACACCTGGCAACACCACCCAGCAAGTGAGACAAATGCAAGCCGTAACATTGGGTGCTGCGATCAGCCGGGTGCAATGCTGATAAGAGTTGTTGTACTGATTGTAGTCTGATTCCCGCACACGAGTACGTAATATGGTGCTCAGTTACATATACTTTTGGGCATGGATATGCGCCTATGCTTTACCGGGATCACATAACATCTGTGCTGATAGATTAATTGTGCATGTCTCTATGGTTTTCCGCACCATATCTACTCGGCTTCAGTTGCAGTTGATCATAATTTATGTTCAATTGACTGTTGCAATCAATGCCAACACTCGGTTTGCCTTTTCGGTCCTCAATAACGCCGCCCAGAACAGAAAGTTTTATTCTTAGGCGCGGAATAGGGAGAAAGAGGGGATCACGATCTGCTCTCAACTCAGATTGAGTGTTTTGGAGCATATGGAGCTCTCATACCGCTTTCCAAGACAAGGAATTCTGTTCTACTTTTCTAGAGTCATGTGAAGTTATCTGGGCGGCGACCGGACCGCTCAAAGAAGACCGTCTTCTTATTGATTCAGAACAGCCACCCAGGGACAAAATGTGGAGATTTGAAGATCGCAGGTACAGACTTGTTACCACCACTTCCATTTCACGCGAATTGCAGAGCAAGAGTTGTACTTTGGTGGGAGAGATAAGAATAATGCCATCGTGGTGCTTGTGGGTCGGAGGCCACGAATCACATCTTAGATAAGAAACGGCAGCAGTGAACCAATGCTGCACATGACATGCATCTTTATGCGAAACTAATCAGTTTCTGCAATTTTTCCGGTCAGACCACGCTGTCCAAGACACTCACCACTGTGAGTGGATGGCTTTGGTTCCGCCGATATGACGACAAACGTAACTAAGGGATCTGAGCTTCAAGGGGCACAAAGTGAGTAAACATCGGGAACAGCCCTAAACGCAACTATTTCCTAATTTGCCAAAACGTGCCTGACCCGAAACACCGGAAAGTAAATTCAAAGTCCGACATGTTTGAACTGCAAAATTGAATGTGCCTGACTTCAGGCACCTTATAGGACAACCCCCGACTTCATCGACGGCAGATGGACGACAAGTCCCCTCTCCAGGACACGCAGGCTCAAGAGATCGCAAAGGACGAACCAGCCATGGCCACCCTTGTCGCTGCGCCCACCCCTGCTACACTCGACCCAGCTCCCTCCGTCAACAACGCCGCCCACGCTGCCGTCTCCGGTGTCAACAAACGCTATCGCCCTGCCCCAGCAAAAACCTTCCAGTGCAGAGGATATGGCGATTGCAGGATGGTCTTTAGTCGAAGCGAACATCTGGCTAGACACATTAGGTACTCCCCTTCCCTTTTGCTCTGTTGCATTTTTAACCAAACGCATTTCCTCGCTGCTTAGAAAGCATACTGGGGAACGTCCCTTCACATGTCACTGCGGTAAACAATTCTCAAGACTCGACAATCTACGCCAACACGCTCAGACAGTTCATGCTGATAAGCAAGAGATGAACGACAAAATGATGAGGGATCTGACCTCTCTCCATGCCAGCATGACTGCAGCTACGAAGGGTGGCTCTGCTCGCGCCAAACGCGGAAGTCTCATTGCTGGTGCTGGCAGTCAGGTCAACAATACCAATAGTACTGGCTCTTCCTCTCCTACAGATGGAGACAATACCAAACCGGTCAAACAGGAGGACGCGCCGTCGTCTATCCCCGCCATCTCGTCTCAGCATCCGCGGCCCGGGACTAGCACCGGGTATGAAGGAGACAATGGTATCATCTATCAACATATCCAAGGGAGTAATCAATGGCACCTACAAAATCCCAATAACATCGCCGGCAATCCGAGGCCGCCGAACAACTATTCCTTTCGTGACTCAACCACAGGCGTCTTCAACCAATCCTTTCGGACCTCCTCATCAAACTATCATTACTTTGGACAATACCCGGGGGGCCAGTCCTTTCTCGCCTCCACAAATAACACGTCCACAAACAGTTCAGGGCTCGGATCCAGCCACAGCCGGTCATCTAGCGATGCTCGATCCCTCCCGCCCATTGCTACAGTCGTCTCCTCATCCCTCACCGCTCCACCACCCCAACCACCACACAACACATACATCCTCACACAGCCCCCACCACCTTCAGCAGCAGCAGCAAACATACTTCCCCTTCCAAACCCAACAATTGTCAGAAGGCCTTCGACATCAGCATCTCGTCCAACCACCGCTCCCGCAGCATACTACTACCCACAGCCAGGAAGCGGCTCTTTCCGCCAGTTACCTTACGGACACGGATTGGGCTTCTCTGGCCCAGAGCTATCCATTCCAGTCTATGGGAGCGGGAAATTGGGGTCTGGACTCGGTTACGGAAACGATGCTGGACCGACATCACCAACGTCCGGAGAGTCGCCCTTTTCATTCCACCCTCCAGCGCTCGCAGAATCACAACAGTCACCTCTCAACCCAAGAAAGCGGCCTTTCCCAGGATCCGATGATGACAACATACCTAATGGGAATGTCGAGTACGACTACGGAACAGAGTCGCGACCTCAATCTCGACGCCTCTCAGTCATGGAACTCTGCAATGACACAGACGTACCACCACCCAGAACGGCATCAGGGGAATCAAGGCCAGGCTCTCGGGCAGTTGTATCGTCGTTATCAGCAGCGACCGATGAACACCCTCGAACCTCATCAGGCGCATTACGCGCAGGAGATAAGACATCAGCAGGAAGATCAGATGCGTCGGATACACCAAGTCCCATCTCGTCACCCGGAACAGACAGAGGGTTTGGGCATGGAGGATCGCCGCAAATTGCAGGAAGGAGAATACTTCAGATCTCCGGCGATAGCAACCGCCTACCGAAACACGTCTCCAGCTCACCCGTATTTTCAGCTGCAGGACCCTCCACTGAGGACTCAGCAGTATCACCACGACCAGCTGCAGCATACGGAGCACCGTCGCGTGTCACCCACGGGGTTACTAGAACAGGTTCAGGGAATGCAGGAGCAGGACCGGAGTCCCCTGGGAGCGATAAAGTACGAATCGCCACCGGGTATACTCCAGTTGGAATGAAGGCTTAACTTTCCGCGACAAAAATACAAGAGCCGCTTTCATCGGATTAGTCATGAAGTTGAGTTCCGCCGCTGTTTGAAACAGTGGTGTTGCATATGTTCATTAAATTGGCTCAAAGATTCCCTGTCTTATACTTGTAATCCAATTTCTATTCCCTCATCTTATTCTTTGCTTCGGTTTCGTTTTGTTATTTCTTTCGGTATGTGGATGGGTTTTTAGGCTCTGCAAAGAAACTTTTTTCTGTACTTAATGTAGTGAACACCTGTCCTAATTTTTTGTGGATCAACGCAATCCACTAGCAGTCCAATTGCAACCCATCTTTGCCGAACTCCGGCCCGGTGTGACGTGATCATCCAATAGGTCCGAGTTGCTAATGACGAATCAAACCTAGTATCCCAGTGGAACAACAGTAATGAAGGTGAGCACAATCGCCACGGAGGGCCGACACGGCTGACTCGAAGTAAGATTGCGGTTGAAGGATGTTGTCACGGCGAATTGGATGCAATCTACGACCACATATCTTCCCTGGAATCGCGAGCTCAGCATAAAATAGACCTGCTGCTAATCTGTGGCGACTTCCAAGCAATACGCAATCACCAGGATCTCCAATGCATGTCTGTTCCAGACAAGTTCAAGAAGCTAGGTGGATTTTGCAAGTAGGTATGTCTCTTCCATGATGCCGGTCGTAGGATTGATTATCATGCGACACCAGGTATTACACCGGAGAAAAGATCGCACCCGTACTCACGCTTGTGATTGGAGGCAACCATGAAGCGTCGAACTACATGTGGGAGTTGTAAGCTAATTCACTATTGTCTACCGTATCTCCAGCTGATGGCCATTTCGGCAAGATATCATGGAGGCTGGCTGGCTCCTAATATCTACTTTCTCGGTAATGCAGGCTGTGTGCAAGTAAATGGCATTCGGATTTGTGGAATGTCAGGCATTTTCAATAGGCATCATTACAATCAAAGTCCGTACTAACACACAAGAAGTGTCTGATCCGGGTCCTACTAATAGTTTCAGATTTCTTTGAATCACTTCCTTACACGCATTCCACCATGCGTAGTATATATCATATTCGGGAACACAACCACAGACGCTTGTCTCTGGTATGTATCTGTTACGAGTCTGTGTACGCTCAAAGTGTCCCTATGAATTATTTTTCATGCAGCTCTCAAAGCCTCACATATTTCTATCCCATGACTGGCCAGCGTCGATTGAACACCATGGGAACATTCACGACCTTCTTAGGAGGAAACCATTTTTCCGGGAAGACATCGAGAGAGGAGCGCTCGGCTCTCCACCCTTACTTGATCTTCTCCAAGCGCTCAAACCTGATTGGTGGTTCAGCGCACATTTGCATGTCAAGTATGATGCCACGTTTATCCATATGGTAGCACAGCAAATTCCGGTTCCGTCGTCTCAAATGAAGAACCCTGACGAAATAGTGATTGATGACGAAGACGCAGGAGAGATCGATGAATCTTACGGAGAGCCTGCAGGATCGTTAGCCCTCCCTCGGAATCCTGACGAGATTACATTGGATGATGAAGAAGCTGACGTTGTGCCTGTTCCTCCGCCCCCTCCACTACAAGCTGAGACTCGATTCATGGCTCTTGACAAATGCATCCCGAACTCGAGAAGGCAGTTCCTTGAAGTGAGTTTCTTATATAGCCTCGCTCCTCGAGCCTTGTTTTAGAGGTTTGATCAGATCATTGACATTACAACACCGGTGTCATCGGCACCGCCGTGCTTGACGTTCGACCCTGAATGGTTGGCGATCACCCGAGTATATCATCCATATATGTCTACTTCCAACCAGTCCGTCTCGTACCCGGAAAGGAACGCTCTCAGCGAGTTTCTTGCGCGTGAGATGGATTGGGTCAAATCACATCTCCCAAAAGGTGGAGAACAGGAAATTAATGAGGTTCAAGCCTTCGAAATGACTGCTCCGGGCCCAAGTCCCGAAACACAGAGATTAAAAACTCAGCGTGTGTTTTTTTTCTTCTTGGACTTTTCAATGTTGGACTTTGCTCACGAGATCGATAGCAAATTACTTTCCTAATCCACAAACAGCTGCCTTCTGTGCAATGTTGGAAATTGAGAACAAGATCGACGCCCCAAATTTGAAACCGGCCTGACTTGTTAAAAATTGACTGCATTGGGAAAAAATTTGTCTTTTCTACCTTCGTTCAGTTCTGGTCGTGTGCCTGCCGGGCGGGGGAACCTTTGAGTCTAGGGGATGGCTAGCGATATGTAGCCTTCCAATATTCGAAGTGCTGTTGCTTTGCAGAGTGGACTGGTAAAATAGAGGGCAGAATGTGTGACGATTGCTACTTGTACGCTCGCGAATGTCCTTAGATGTGGTTGTATACTAAACTTCAGATGAACCATTTTTTCAAAGTGACTGCGAGAATCGATCCGTATCCACGCGAACCTTGAGAACAAAAAATTTAAAATCTTCGTACCTTTCGAAGCCGGGTTGGCGTAGTGGTAGCGCGTTCCACTTGTACAAACAATGTTTGTTATGGAAAGGTCACTTGTTCGAACCAGGTACTCGGCATTGTTTTGCTTGGACCATATCTTTTACTCTCATCACTGGGGGACCCACCTATGATGATGTCCAATGCCTGTGCATATGGCATACTTCTCTCTTCGGCTTTGCAAGCAAGGCCCCACCGACCGATCTGATTCAACAATAGCTAAAATTACCATTAAACCGTCTAGTGTAGTACTTACTTGGTCTTTATACGACGACTCGGAGACTTTGACTAGGCTGTCATTCCAACGCCAGACCTCAAAAGCTACCTTGACTGAGGTGCCTGTGGAGAGACGCGATGCTGAACAAAAACGATTAATAACAACCAAAACGTCGGATTTTATTTGGAGAGAGGAAGTAGTATCATGTTTATTGGACTTCAACTTTCTGGCATCGGAAAGGGACACCTCAGACTCGGATTCTGGCCAAGGCAAGGTGATCTTAAACTTGGACCGTGCTATGCAATTGTGAGCTTGCCTTGATGTCCAACCACGCGCAATGACAATAAATATTAGGCTCCTTCTCTATCGAACATTGTACTTGTGCATCATAAAAAAAGATTACAGAATTACATTTACGCTCGTCCGCCAAGTTCGGAGAATAAGACATCCCCGTTACTAGAGTGTTTTCCGGGAGTTTTTCCCTTCTTTGCACATGTGCGTTCGTTCTTGAAGTGATTAGAGATCAAAAAGGCAACGTCTATGAAAGAGATCAGCACATGCTGTATTTAAAAATCGGATAAAACGGTACCAAGAGATTGTTCAAAGTTCAGTCTGGGATCGCAGAATGACTGGTGACCATTGAGCTGGAGAGAACTGGGCGATGATCAAAATGAGTAGGACATACCTGGTATCTCAAGCCCAGCTCTTGCTCAGTCAACTCCATACTCCCACCTACACACTCAGTTACACTGAACCCTTCGTCATTCAGTTCTCCAGTAAACTCTAACGAGACGCCCCCTTTGAAACGTAGTGAGCCAAGAGGCGGGAAATAGTTCGTTTTTACTAACCCAATCTAGATCCACACTCCGCATGGATCCGTAACGCTGATGTTAATTCAGATATGATAGTCCCAAAGTTGCGAGTCTTCAAACCAGTGCTTGAAGTTAAGGTACTGTCAAGGTCGTCAGAGTGCTTTCAAGTCGATATATAAATTGAAGACATACTTTCCATGCATTGGATCGCAAACCCAAATGACAGGGTGCCCGGACTTCTGCACGACACCGATATGGGAAGCAAGATGTTGACCAATCTGCAAGCAATCAAACGTTTCCGTATATAACAAGCATTTGGGAGCTTATTTTATGTAGCATACCTTATTTGCCCCATACCTAGTGATCAACGTGATTCTCCCCTTTACCTTGTCTGGATTCAGCACATCCAATACACGGATCAGCTCCTCTGGTTCCATGCTTGGTCCGACCTTCATTCCGATTGGGTTTCTAATGCCTCGGAAATATTCGACATGAGCACCCGTTATTTGGCGCGTACGGTCGCCGATCCATAAGAAATGAGCGGAAGTGTTGTAGAACTGTGTAGGCGTTTTCGCCGACGAAGATGGCGATGGAGACAAATAACCGGGGTTGTCGAGCGGCGATTGGAATTCACGAGTTAAAGATTGTTCGTAGTCAAGCATAAGACCTTCGTGGCTGAGAGAACAAAGATAAGACACTGAACATAAGTAGACAACGATACAAGCCAACCTAACGTATAGGTCCACGCCACCAAAAACGCCGAGTCCTCCACCTCGCTCATAGCTGATTGCGTTCTCCCTACCAGTTTCGAGGCCGATTGTGTGGGAAAAGTCGAGTGCATCAGAAAGGCTAGAAACTATGGCTTCGAATTCTTCTCTAAGAGCAGGGGAACGGACATGTGCCAGCGACCACTCTCTTGGGTGGTTCAAAGAGGCAAAGCCCGATGACAAAATCCCACGTATATAGTTGAGAGTAGTGGACGAATGGAAATAAGCACTGTGTAATGTCAGTATGAGGGGAAGACTAAGCAGGCATACAATTCACTCACCTTAACAGTCGATCGGGATTCGGTATCCTGTCGTTTGGGTCCAGGCTAGATTTTGGAGTGTTATAGATGTCCTAATAGGCAGATTAAACGACTAACGCATTGATATTGTCTCCTCTTGAGAAATGGTGTAAGTTAGTACTGGTAGAGTGGCTGATATATAAAAATAGACCTGAAACTGGGGACCTCCTTGTCTCCAATTTTTTCCATGGGACTACTGCGTGGCTTAGCGTACTGTCCAGCAATACGACCAATACGAACCTACAAATTAAAAGTTGGAGCAATCTCTGCGTCAAGGAAAATGACTGACAACGGGCAAACGAGCACCCCATACGAGAATTAAAGAAAACGACAAGATCAACCCGATCTTCGCAGTGATATTTTCCTACCGTTATATTAACATGGAGATCACGGGGAAGAGTAAAAGCAGAACGGACATGAGTGCAAGCATCAAAGCTCTCGGCACAGTCACCAGCATGGAGTAGAAATGCTTCATCATTTTGAACTAGAGAGAGCTGGTAATTGAGACGCTCGATCTGGAAATTCAAGTTGTTTAGTGAATTTCGATGCAACTGGAATGACTCCACCTCCGAAGGGGTTACGAGCGGAGGCAGTGTGCTAATTTTAGATAACACTCTGCATCGCCAATGAAATTATAAACATGAATACATCATAACTAGATGCCCACTTTTCTAGATGATCCCTGTCTGGAAAAATGACAGTCTACAAATCCTCAACGAATCGCAAGGTGAGCATAGAGATCGAAAGCACGGGGAGACTGACTTGGGCTACTGGCTTTAACTTCCAGGAGGAAGGAGACCAATTCTGAGAGTCTGCCATGAGATATATAGACTGTGGGGTTGAAAAAATGAAGTGCTGCTGGGTGATCGACTTGGATTTTCCTTCTTCTCGAGACCGGGACTTTAAAGCCCAGACCACGTGATTGAGGAATCCCTCCCTCACAACTTGTCACAACACGTCGCAAAAGTAGTATATCTTACCAGTGCTCTCTATATGCACGTTCGCCGGATTGCCCAGACGCGTGTTATTCTACACCGCCATTTACCTCATAAAGGCCCGCTCAGGTGTCATTCTACACCCCCACCTTCGTCCGAAAAGTCAATAGGGCCCACTCAACCTTACCGTTACGAAAGACCAGTGTCTCGGCCATCATGGTTGACCCGACGGGTTAAACAATCCCCATGGGCTGTCAACTTCTTTCTCAATCTCAGCAGTCTACTGGGGTACGGAAGTACGAAACAGATTGCAGGGCGACGCACACTTGTCATGTACGAACAGATCTGTTCCCGGAAAGCTGAGGATGACCGTGACTTCTGGCAGATCGGTGAGTCCCGGTGTTCTACCCTTCTGCCGTTTGTGGGCTCTTGTTTCGTGTCTGGTGCGTTACGTTCAAGCACGAGCAATTTTCCCTCGGTGCTTTCCTCAACATGTATGTTTCATGCCCATCACCTATGCGACCCACCCACGAATAGATCTTACTTGGAGATCCAATTCTTTCTCATCAATACTATTCCCCACCTTTATATCATACCTGCTGATCATCTTTTCACAAAGAATGTGATATGCCACCGACGTTTCAGTCATGGTTCACTATAACCAACCTCCACGTCTGGCTTCTGACAGTCCGTCTACGTGCACTACCTCCACCACACGGCACCATTCACATACAAGGGCTGATCGATCATTTCTTCCTGGATGTTGAAGATCGCATAAGAGCCGTACTTCAACCAGTTCATGAGGATCCTCCGCAGTCTTTTTATTCGGCTCCAACGGACGAAAAAACAGAATCACCAACCAAAAAAAAAAGAGGTCGAGCTCCTGATCGACTGGTTAGCCAACAGATGCGAATCCTTAAAGAACAGTGGGCGGGTCTCGGAATGTCCTTTGATCTGGGTTTGGTAAAAGGGGATGTGGAAATGGCCGGTGCTGTTTGGCGGAATCTTCTGGGCGCGCGAGGGGCACGCGGCATCCCCTTGCCTTCTGAAGGATCTCAGAATGCCACGGAGCCCAGTTTCCGACGGTCCATCAACCCACTTGGCAGCAGCTTGTCCAAGACTACAATAAAACTACTAGAATCAAAGTTATCGGCGGAAGAGGCCAAAGACGATGGTTCTGGCGTGCATGACTACCCATTGGACCAGGTGGACAAATATTTATTGTATCCTCAATTAATGGTCCAGATAATAGGGTATATACGGAGGGAGCTAAAGCGACTAGAAGCCGTTCGCGATGAGGACATCATCGGACACAAAAGTACTCTAGGAAAAGAAGGCGAAGGACTTCAAATCTTACAATTTGGAAAGGTGCGAGGATAAAGTAAATTAAACCACCATGTTTTTAATCATTTACGTCGATGGCCATAATCGAGGATAAATTGAATTCACTTAGACGTCTAGACCGCGACTCACGCTGTAAACGATCTGACAAAAAGCTGTCCGCAAACATTACTGCTCGTAATGATTTTAATTTGTATTTCATAGCCAGAAAGATGCCTTGCGTGTGTGATAATGGAATAACTGGAATAGTAGGGGCGTTGCACCAGGATCAAGTATGACAATAAAATCTAGTCATACAAAGTTGGAACGTGATAAGTAACACCAACCAAACACTGTACGCACGATGATCCCAGACGACTTATGACGGGGCAACACTGACTTTAGGCTTGTGCGACATCTCATGCTCCGTCTCAGGACTGCGCACAACATGCTCCAACGTGAACCGTTTCCGGGCAGATATGGGAGGACAGTTCCTGATCATCACTTTGTCGTTTATCCGCAGCGCTATAAATATCAATGAACAGATTCCTCATCACCACCCAAACCGTTGATACATAAAAAAGTAGAAAGGCAAGACGTACAGTTGCTTTCATCATGTGTAAGGTACTTTTTGCTTCGTTCTAGACGCTGTACATATGAACCCCGCAGGTCAGTTTTTTTTACTTTCCTTGGACTAGAAGTAGCGGTGCGTCGCGTGAAGACTCGCCTTGCCCGTAGCTTTGTGTACAACCCATCTCGACACCGTCACAGTTGCGGTCTTGTTCATAACCCCGACTTTTGTCACAATCCCAGTCAAAGTCATCGGCGGCATCTCGTAGGAAGCGAGGAACCTTCCAGTACACACGATGCGCCGCTGTATAGGAAGCAGAAAGTGGTGGAGTTTCTGATAGTCCAAGTGACTGAGGGTAAACGGGAGCAGTATACCACTAGAGTTCTCACGCCACAACAGAACATAAAACCCACAGATTTTCAAAAACCTTTTTCTCTTGATTCTTCCACGATCAAAACGCCAAATGACGAGAACTCTAGCAGCGCAAATGAGCTTGACGGGTCCCCACTCGTGGAGACCCTGTCAGCCTTGATGTCGCTCGTTCGGCATCCCATACCTTGTTACATCAAAGGGACGGGCTTATTTTATCTGATGGCGTCTCACAAATGGTCGTGGAAGTTGCCAATATACATTCTATATATACTTGACAGGGTGTCAGAAACAACTTCCCAACTATAATTTACGAAAAAGGTTCAGGAACTCAAGGATTAGTGGTGGGTTATACTTGTCCACAATTATATATAGCTACGAGACGGCTGTCCATCACAATTATTTTGCAGTAAAGCGGGAGTTTCGACGTAACTGGGCCCCGATTTTGTAGAATATAAATCTGAGCAATCATGTCAACTTGTCGGGAAATAGTTGAATCACCTATAAGTTGTACTCACGGTAGCGGTGCCAGTACCGTCGCAAGTCCAGCTAATAGTGCGGTGGCCCCCACAGTGCCTAGTCTATCATACATGTATCCAGCGAATAGAGGAAAAGCGAACGCAAAGATGGAACGGATGAAGGCGTTGCCAGCCATAGCGGATGCGGCTACAGGACGATAGGCGACTACCAAGTATGTGAACGTTGAGGTGAACGCGAAACATATTCCGGTGCCGAATAGAGTTGACGCAATTATAGGGACAATCCAATGCACATGTTTATCAGTCGTAAATGCTTGCCAAAAGAGACCTGACGTGCACTGTTAGTTTTAGATACCAACCAGAGGATGAACTATATACCTATTGGCATGAGTATAGCCCCAACTTGAGCCATTATCAATCTAATAACACATAAACTAAAAAAATCACGGATCGAATAAATTCCTGACCTGGATTCCGGCGGGGGATTACCGTTATGTTTGATTATTAGATGGGTATTCAGCCTGGATTCCAGTCAGGTCAGAGCTATTTAAACCAGCTTGACAGCGTACCGGTTCCACAACTGCTGAGAGAACACGGCGATCAACATTCCCACCCCCATACCCATGAACGACAGACCGGTCATCTGAACATTGAATCCATGGACATCTCTAAAGATGATTGGGAAGGCCTCGAATGTGAGATACAGGATACCAAAGACAAGGGCAGTCCTGTGAAAGTAAGGGAGTTTGAAAAAGTTTAATATACAAAGGAGTTTTTTAGCGTACCATAAGTCGAGGAGCAAAGCCATCCTTTCATAGAAAGGGATTCCTGTCAATGTGTAAGTGGTCGCACAAAATGCAAGTGGTAATGCAGAAAAAACTCACCGAGTGCCTTTAAGCAACTGAGCATGATATTGCGCACCATCCCATGATTTTCCTTTTCAAGAGGTGCCCAATATTTGTCGTTGCCGGTTAATTTTCGCAATCTGCGAAAATATTCAGGAAACATGCACAAGAACTTGTTGAATTTCCTCACCGTTGCGCCTTTTTCTTCAATATAAAAGGCACGTATGTCTCTGGGACCAACTACAACAACAATGAGAGCAGACCGAGATAACTCTGTCTTGACTTACAAAGCATAGTGCGATAAACTGCACAAAAGACCATATAATGATGACGTAATATGTCCATCTCCAGTTAGTATTCTGTGGCCTCAGTTAGCTCAATATTTAATAAGAACTGGGACGATTGTACAAACCTGGTTGATGAATCCAGAAATCAGAGGCCCAAAGACAGGCCCTAATAAAAATAGGAATCAGAATTGCGAGCCTGTAAATAATCCTTCTAACAGACCTATGAAAGGAGAGAAAGAGTATATCGCCATCGGACTTGGTTGGGAAGTTCAATTAGACGCAATTCAAGACAAAGACTGGGGTGTGTACTGACGTTCCGACTTGAGAAATAGTGAATAAGTCGCTGACACTTCCACCAGCGACGCTAAAGAAAGCAGCGCTGCAAAAGCCAGAGAGGTATCGAAACAGGAGATACACAGCTATCGAGGAAAGTATTGTAGCAGATGGATCTACGCTATGACCTTAAACCCACCGATATGAGGAGCAAACGCTACGGGCCACGAACAAACCCAAAAGAGAAAAAAAGACACCTGATAGAGAATATTTCTGCCTGGCGTGAACAAACCATGAGAAGAAGATCGGGAACGTAATATGGTCTACGGACCATAAACTTCAGATACGGGCCCAATCTAAGATACCCATGAGAGAAGGTTGAAAATTGGAGGAGTGATACTTACAAAGAGGTTTCCGAACCCAAAACCGAGGACAAAGAGGGAGATTCCTAGGACGGTTACCTCGACCGGTATTTTGAACTCCAGTGCCATCGGTTCTTCCGTAAATGCGGCCATGGATGATACGCACGTTGAGCACATGGCACCTGCAGAAATCACACAGACCGCGGTCCATTTACGAGCACTTGAGAGGTTCTTTGGATCATCTTCATCTTCTAAAAGTACCTCGTAATCGTGTTCAGCCTTCTCGAGCTCTCCTTCGACGGTGGATGCAGACCTCCCTAGGTCCGAGACATGAAATTGCACTGTGTGTCTAAAAGGGAAAGACATGCCTGGAGACGGAGGACAAGGGAAACAAGATGAGGTAGATTGCTCCCTATATAACGTGCACTTGGGGGAAGAGCAGTGTCGCATAAAGAATCAACCCTGACTGAGCTCCGACATGTGACAAGGAGATACATGTTCCGGTGGTTGATACACAGGTGGGTTCCCTCATACACGGCATGAG
>QGOD01000007.1:37154-47831 GCA_003313065.1 Sarcodon sp. MG97 | reverse complement strand
CCAGCGTGTTCTGCAGATGGCTTGCATCATCCAAGTTGGTGTTTGATGTTTTGCAGGACTTCGACCGGCTAGTATATATCGGACTGGACATGGTGTATCGTCCACCGCCACACTGTCATAAGATACGGACTAGGGCTGATTCTGGAACATATCGCTTGTCCGTCTCCTGTATTCCGAATACATATGCATCAGATGCATCCTGCTCCATGCACGAACGGGGCGCCGTGGTGTCTGTCATGCCATGAAAGAACCTTGACTTCAAATTCCGACAAATGGCCCTTTAGAGCAGACTCCGTGTAAAAGTGCCCTGATAAACCTTTTTTTTTTTTGTATTTGTGAGTCCATCATATCTTCTATGCAAAGTGAACAAGTGTGAGATCATATAATCGGATCTCACGGCAAAAGGCAAGAAGTAGATCGATACAACTCGACGGATATCGCCATAAAATTTTCTATGGGTGACATATCTTCCATGATTGATAGTTGGGCGTTCAGAATTTCCTAGGAGCTTCTAGCTTCATGTTCCGAAATTCCCTCACATTCGCTTCGTAAAACCTGACTCTTCTTCGAGTAGGAACTTGGTGCTCGAACCGATAAAGAACTCGAGGATGATTACCCTTCTTGACATTACGCAAAGATAACATTGGCGACATAGACAAATCACCGGCCGCCGGAACGTCACTACATACAGTTTTTGCAAGATAAAAAAGAAACTTTATACCAGTAAAGGATACTAAAACGTATACTTGCGTTATTTACTTCCGATTGCAGGCTTAATTTTTACGTCAGAGGCGCTCTAGGCGTCTGTTACACTGACATCCCAAAATGTTCGCAGGCCTGTACGCAGTAACTCACTTATTGTTGCCTAACCATAACTAATCATGACCAAATATGCAACCAAGTTTGCAGGAATTTGCACAAGCCACTCTTCTGTCCATTCAGTAGTAGTCCGATCCATATGAATAGCGAACTCTCAGATGTGTCGTGATTTGTATTCGGAATCAATAGAACCCCACAAATCTGAAAGGAGAATATCTCCCCAGTAGCGATGAGCTGTGGAGCTGGCACCTAGCCTGCCGCAAGAATCGTTAGTCTGTAATATACATAAACAAGTTACTTGCATTACCGAGAGGTCAAGGCATTTATTGCTCGAGAAATTATTCTCAGTGCAAGACTGATAACCAAGGAGCGTTCTATGATGACAAATATATTAAACGTCCATTAAAAGCTACGACGACACCTGACAAAGAAAATCGCGCAGCTGGGACGGCCTTCTATAAACAATTGTACGGACTTGCAACCGAGATGAATGCTCACAGATAGTTTGGTTTTTTGCCACCGTCGTTTTATCGAACCCATAAAGCTTGAAACTTTAGGCGATTCATTGTTCTATTCAAAATTGAAACTGTCAATGACAAGCGAATGACGTGTGTAGATGCGTCCCTACATTAATGGCAGGTGTAATACGTTCTTCAGACACGCATGTGGAATCTGCGCCTTCGGTGGAAGACAGAATGACAGGACTAGTGATCTTTTGCAATCGATCCAATACGTGGGATATCTCTGGGCGTAAATCCGATTTATGTTGCCAGCAAGTCTCGACCAGTTCCCAAAGAGAATTGGAGAATCCGAAATGAGCCTTGTGATCGGCTTTTTCTGGTCGCACGCCGTCAATCACTTGTTTGGTTACATCCTTTTCGTCATCAAGTCGATGAAACGGTATCTTGCCTGTAAAGATCTAAGGAGAAATAAGCTAGAGACATACTAAACTATGACGATTTGATTACTTCGGTGAAAACCATACCAAAAGCATAGATGTCGCTAGCCTTCGAAAATCCCCGGTTAGGCAGGTTGGGCTCTGCTGTATTGAAATTGTTGGCGTCTAGAATCTCAGGAGCCATCCACCGTACTGATTCCTGACTCCACAACGCGTGCTGAAAATCGTCCTGAGTGCTAGGGAGAAGGACAACACAATGGCTAAAGCCAGATATAAGAGCCTGCGCAGTGTCATCTACAAGAACATTGTCCTGTAATATGTTCAATGGTGCAGAAATATCATAACAAGACCCGCTGACAGACCCCTTTCAGGTTTCCATGTACAATATTGAGTGAATGAAGGTGCTGAAGCCCTTTACCCACATCGGACCACTAGAATTAATAAGTGTGCAGAAAAAAACAAGAAACGCTTGAACTAACCAGTCGAAGAGGATTTTCCCTGGGGTGTACGCGCAAGTATTCCGTGAGAGGTCCATTAATCATCCACGGGGAAACCAAACACAGCGGAAGTCGCCCATCGTTGGTTTCAGAAACTAAGGATTCAGAAGCTCCCAGGAAAGGTACGATATTCCTGTGTTCCACATTTTTCCAGACCACGGCTTCTTTGTAGGACGTCTATAATCAGTTTAGCGCAACTTGGGCACGAAGAAAATTGAATATGTCACGTAGTTACCTTCCAGACGCCGTCTTCCTGATTGGGCTTATACATCTTGAGAGCAACAACTCGATTATCTTGTGTTCCTTTCCAAACTTCAGTAAAGTTTCCGTGACAAATTAGCTCATTGTCGGATTTATCAGGTTTTTGGGAGAGCCGGTAAGATGATGGAAGTAGATACGTTTGAATGCATAGCTTCAATAGTCCAGAAAAGCATCCCTGAACGAATTGTGCATCTGCGTGGTATGATCTCATGGCCTGAAATAGGACGTAAGATAATGAGAGGAAAGAAACATTCGAACCCACTTGATCCAATCTGTCCATAAACGCTTGCATATCCTGATTGCTGAACGTCAATAAGGTGTTCATATCCATCTTGGAACACAATATAGAACGCATAGATTCTATCGAACTCTTTGATACTGGATCAAAATCTTCGAGTCGCTCAAGAAGAAACGTCCTTTGAAGCGACTGCAAATGATCTAGGATCAAAGACGTACTGGGCCTTTTGCTTCGATCTTGCTGCCAACACTCTTCAATCAACTGCCATACACCATCCGTCAGCCCAATCTCGACTGCCTGAGTAGGTCTAGCAGGTCGTCCACCTTGCATCACTTTAATGATCACTGACGGATCATTACGAAGCTCCTGGAACGGTATGGTGCCAGTGAACATCTGCACAACATGTTAGAGGGAGAAGAAAGGGCTGGGGTATTGAATACCTCGATGGCAACCATGGCGAATGCATATACGTCGCTGGCCTCAGAAAGTCCCTTGCTTGGTGAATTCTCGATGTTTGCAAATTCTGGATCTAAGACTTCAGGTGCCATCCACCGGACCGTCCCATTTTGACGTGACATGAGAGTTGATGCATTAACTGAATTGAAGTTGCTCATGACTGACGTGAGCCCGAAATCTGTAATGCGTGCTTGTCCATCATCATCGACAAGAATGTTAGCCTATGGTTTGCGACGTAACTATCGCAAGCTAAATTACTGTATGGCGAAATATGACGCACGCCTTTCAAATCCCCGTGAATGATGTTGAACGCGTGCAGATATTGAATCCCTTTCGCAACATCAATTAACTGTATAAGGTTTAGGTTCAAATCAAAAATCTCCTGCGTTGATTAATACATACCAGAGATATACGGTTAATCCCGTTATTAGCAGAAGCACGTATATATTCCGTGATATTCCCATTTTGCATCCACGGAGAGACCATACAGAACGGGAACAAAGAAGTTGAAAACCCCAGAAGTGGCAAAAGATTAGGATGGGACAAACGTTTCCAAACAACGACTTCCTTGCAAAAGCTCTGGATGACGAGTCGCTTTCTTAAACCAATCCTATCGTCTTTTGAAGATTAAAGACTCGCCTTTTTTAGCGTTTCTGGATCGTCAGTGCGGTACATTCTCAAAGATTTTATCGCTACTGAGGTTGTGCCGTAGACACCTTTCCAGACATCAGCGTAGCCCCCAGTTGTCACGGGCATATCGTTCAACTTCTCGAGACCGTCTTTAATCATATAAGAAGATGGGAGATTACCGGTCGAGCCACAAATTTTCCTGAGGGCTAGCAGACACTGGCGATGAAAGTCAGGGTACGGTTTTACAAAGGTCAGGGCCTGCAAACAGACAAACTTGAAGGTCAAAGAGAAGACGACCATGAAAAGTAACGAAACAGACCTCATCAAGCACGTCGATAACTTTCTGAGCATCATGGTCCTCTACTGTGGATACCTGGGGGAGAATACTGCGGATGACTGTGACATATTCTTCCAAGTCTTTGGATGCATCAGGCAGACGAAGAAGCAATGCAGAAACTTTCTCGTGTTCCTTATTAGAGTCCATCTATGACTCAGAAGTAAGTAAGCTGAGTGGCATGATAAATCACGTATGGATGCTCACTGAATAACGAGAGCTCTAGACGTGGAATATGCACAAAAGCCAGGATGAGTAGCAGGCACATTAGTACTATATACTTGCACTCAGCAGGCGACAGTAGAGATTGCAACCACGGGCTAAACCTCATGGAACACATGTGCAAAGCTGAAACTTCGGAATGAAAGCCGATCATCATCATGCATAGACCGCGTTCCATTGTATCACTTTTGTGTGGTTTATGCTGGTATGAACTTTCTTTTCCTGAACATCACAACACACCCCAGAGGATGTTATTAAAAGACTTTACTGGATTTTAATAATCCATCGTACGTACTCCCCTCCTCAGCAAAACCTATACAGTCACCTGTCGTCATTATGTGTTAAGTTATCTTTACGTTGTGTCTTCATGAAGTACTTGCGGATAAAGGAATACCTCAGCCACTGCTATGTATAAGTGTATTCAGAATGCAAGACGCCGTCTGCCGTTTTCTTGGGTCCTGTTGCCATGCGGAATTGATCAAGTCCCAAATAGCATCAGTTAAATGCGGCGCATCCCTTGGTCTTTTGGGCCGCACTCCTTCCCCTACCTGGATAACAACAGAGGGATCTCCGAGATCATGAAATGGTAATCTTCCAGAAAAAAGCTAAACAAATCCTATAAGCTAATGTGAATCATTGTCTGCAACTCCCCATATTTACCTCAATGGCGACCATAGCCCAAGCATAAATATCTGAGGCCTTCGTAGGCAACACGGAGTCTTCCACTGATAATAAAAGTTCGGGGGCCATCCATCTGTAGCAGGCAGGTCTGTATGCTGTTGTTTTGGGGACAGAGGTTCCCATTTCAGTCTCAATAGATGATAAGCCAAAATCCGCGAGGAGGGCTCGCCCGTCGTTATTTATCAGAATATTGACCTATAACACAGAATTAAAAACAAGACAAAGATTAGAAATGGCTGGTACGCACGCTCCTTAGATCGCCGTGAATAATACCCAGTGAATGAAGAAATTCAAGTGCTGTACAGATATCGATCAACTTGATAGTGCGTATTTCCCGGAATAAGTAATTGAATGTGTTGATTCATAAGATACCCCAACGCACCAACGCAGGGCGGCTCGCCCCTGGGTGGACATGCAAGTAATCCATAACTTTCCCGTTCGACATCCATGGTGAAACCATGCGCAGCGGAAACGATCTACCACGGATACCCAGGACTGGAAGAACGTTTGCGTGTGACAACGATTTCCAAATCACGGCTTCCAAGCACAACCTCTAGAACAGTTCACAGATGAGTGACGTTCCCATGCGGAAGCATTTATATTGACCTTTCTTATATCTTCCCTGTTATCCCTTTCGGAAACCCTCAGATCCCTGATAGCAACTCGTCGGCCTTTGTATCTTCCTTCCCATATATCGAATGAACCAGCTTGTGCGACTGCCAAGCTATGTACCTTGTCGAGTCTTTCTGTGAGTAGGTATGAAGATGGTACTAGACCCCGCTCGCCGCATATTGCGCAGAGTAGGCATAAATGTCTTTGGAACAAAAATTTATCCAGTTTGACTGTGCCTAAAGTCTGCATTAAAGTAAAGTCTAAGCCAATGAAGCAGAGATGAACAAAAACATAGCTCACGTGGTCAAGTATGTCAACCAATACCTGTGCTTCCCGTCCCGAGGCTTCAAAGCCATAATGTAACAAATAATTCATCGCATCCTGAAAGGGTTCGCGTCGTTCGGGTTGAAGAAGTACATCAAGCAGAGCAGTGATGTTCTGCGGGACAGAAAGTGTGTCCGCTGTCAAAGAGCTTGCCATATATCCGCCTCTCGTTGATAAGACGAGGATGTCGTTTGCAGGAGGACTTGAATGTATCGTGACTTTGGTGGAATACGGATATCATACCAAAGCCACTGCTTTAAGACAGGACATCCTAGTTTTCTGTCTTTGCCTAACGCGCCATAAAAGGACAAATCCTCTGATGTGAATATACTGATTCGTCCAACCTAGTAACGTCCTCTGAAACATCTTAGCAGATAGTAAGAGATAACGCAACGCCAAATATACATGCGACTTTACCAGTAGAACAGTTAGGATCCCGCAATGTAGCATTCAAGTTTGTCGGGAATCCTGTAACTTCTGTTGAAAATAGAAGTTGTCCGACACAGCCTAAACGGGACGGCCTTGCGTCTATGATTTACCGCATTTCCTGGTTTAGTCCCTTTAGCGCCCATTCAACTGTTAGTTCCACAACGATGACTTGCCGCGTATCAATGACCTTCATCACTAACATCTTGATTCTCACTCCTCACATCAACCAGAGAAGTGGGAAAACACAATGTTCTTGCACGTGATACCCGAGCTATTTTGACTGAATACCCTCAAGTAGATGCAGAGGAGTCGAAGACTACGGTTACAGTACATGTGGTTGGTAACTAGAGTGCCAATTATTAGTATGACAGTATAACATTTTCGGTGAAAGCAGATATACCTTATTGAAACCTCCAGGTCCTGATCCCGTACACACGCGAAATGGAAACGAGCTGTTTTGAGCGTTTCATCTACCTGTGACCAAGATGTTTGCATATTAGTCCCGGTGATGGAGGCCGCTTGTTAAACATTGTTTACTAGTAGCTCGCCGTAATGGTGAGAATTTCATGGGTTCGACAAACCTGGCTAAACAACAGTTTCAAGACACTTTGCATGCTTATAAGTTGCACCGGTGAGTGTCGCCATAACAACTATCAACAAAACACACATTTACAGGTCTGTGTACGAGAGACTAGGTCGCACGAGGTTTGCTAATTTGCAACTCTTGCGGTGTTTCCAGTAAATTGCTACAGCGGCTTCTGGTGCAAACAAAGTTAATACGACTCGGATATTCCCGTCATGGGCGGTGGTTGCCGATATGCAATTGGAAAGCACCGCTACCGGCGAATAAAAGAAGTCTATCGGACTACGCTAAATAACATACAGAATAACTACAATTATAAAAACCAGTAGATAAAACAACCATGATACTACAATGTGAGGAAGGAATTCATAGTCTATCATTGTTGTACCTTCGACGATGCCTTTGACCTCCTGTTCTCTGCATAACACAAAACGGCAATTGCAATAAAGAACAGCACAGGCCAAGGCCCTGACCTAGTTGCCTGCGAGAAGTTCGGCCATCGAGAACCCACTACTTCAGGCAGGCCAAATACACATCTAATATTATCCAGCTCTCGCTTTGATGCATGCGTTACAACTCCATTGGTTTCCAAAGATGAAGCGGCGTTTTCCTCATCTAGGGAAGGCATGGTGGAGTTCACGGGGGTAACTTCCAAAGCACGATTGTCAACCAGAGGACCGCACACCTCTGAGTAGGCTACAATACGCTCTTAGTTAAACTTAATGAATGGAGGGTTGCATGCAAATATATACCATCGATTCGCATCGGAATGAACATGCCCGTCTTGAGTATATGATCTTCGGATAGGTCCGAGATAGCACAGTGAATGCAGGAGTCCAAAACAGCAGGTGACACGTTTGAACAAGTGCATCTCGCATCGCGTTCACACAACTGAAGAAAGATGCCGCTGTTACAACGAGAATGAAAAAAAAAAAAAAGAGAAAGCTACGAACCTGCTGGGCGCGTATCACTGATTCACAGGTTAGAAGGCACTACGAGATAGTTCAACACACGTTCCAAGGAAAGGTATATAGAGACACCAGCGTACTTCTTGTGGTAAGAACGATCCCACATTATCTGCCTTTGTTCCGCACGCTGATAATTCTATGATGTACTCTGACATGGGATGTGCCTCAACGCCTACAAAAGCTGAATGACAAGTCTAAATGAGGATATCCGATAACATTAACGCAGAGAAGATACGTACACATCCAGCCAAGAATTAAAGAAGCAGTAAGTTGATCTATGACCATCCTTTATACGTCGACGTGGAAAGTGATATGGGTAGGAGATAACTTGAGTTTTGTGAGTGGTAGTGAGCCTGGGTGGACAAGAAGGGATGGCGTACAACAACATAACTGAGCCGACTTTATCACTACGTCGCAAGACAAAAAAGACAAAAAGACGACGAGAAGCAAAGCAAAGACAATAAGTTGTGGGTCACGTAAATGATTGCCGACATCAAGTGACCGCCGGCATCGACCCGGCTTGGCCCTGGTCTGGCCTGATAAGGTAATCCAAGTGTATACAACACTGGAGTACTTTCTTGAAGTTGGTATCAAGATAAACAACACAAATAACAACCTGACAACGTTCTTTATTCCATGGACCCTCTAGGATACCATTCCCAAACACGAGCTAGGGTTACTTTGTGTTCGAACAGCTCACGGTATGGTCCTGTAACTTGTCTGCTTCTTGATAAATATCGAACGCCTTTGGTGATAACAGATCAATTAACGACTACTGTGGCGCGCATGTCCGGTTCGTTGGACAGACGGTTCCTTCAATATAGAACGACAACAATGTTCCACATAGATTGGGGTCTCGTTTTGCGTCCCTGTATGAAATTATAGAGTGTCGCAGGCCGCCTGAACTTTAACGCTTCTACAGCACAATCCAGAGCCGGCTAGACTACTAGAAGTACAATTTGTCCGAAGCCGGTTAGTCAACACATGCTTGCCTGCAAGTGAGTGTTGAGAGAGTGAGGAAGGCAAGTAACCAACTTGAATTCACAGGCTTGTCCGCCGCTGGCCACGGGGGTGGACAAGCTAGAGCTTGCAAGCGTTCAAATGTTCACAGCTCACTCCAGTAAGTGAGACGATTTTCCTTCAGATGGCGCTATCTACAAGTTAATATTCCTTCACGGCATTTATTCATGAATGTCTGGAATTGTACAGAACTAACGACGCGAACGTAAAACGATAACGTTCTGAGATATTATGATCATCAGATTTATTCGGCGCCGGCTGATCTACTCCGATGGAATATTTTTTGAAGTCACGCCCTAAAGCACTGCACGTCGTAGCTGACTCTCTCTGCCGCAATATCCATTCCCAAGCGCATGCACAAGCGAGCCATCCCTCTACTATTATTTGTACTGCTCCGGTACATGCTACACGTTGCAAAGTTCTCCGCTTTGTCACCACTTATTCGTTCATTATGAATCACGGCCTTTGCTATGGGAACAACACAGCAACATGTGTATGATTGATCAGGCACAAGCGTCAATAGTAAGTCCATAAGTTCATAATCACTCTACTTTTTAGAAGCATCTCCACAGACACGCATGTTTCTCAACGCGTCCCAAAAGTTTCCAATATCGATTCACGCAAACTATTCCCACTGTCAAATATTCCGCGCATAAACTGCCGATATATCCATGTGTTGCACCATCTGGTCTCTCGGATTGCCGACTGGATGCAGACCGTCGGGGAATGGGGCAGCCTTGGCTATTGATGTCTGGGCTGGAGTTCAACCAGTTAGCACTGACTCAACCCGGTCCGGGCTGGCCACTTGCTCTGTTTAAGACCCGTCGACCGTACATTCTTTGCATCTAAAAGTGTTTCCTTCGCCATGTTCACCAAGGGGCTTCTTTCTGTTGGTCTAGTTGCTCTTGCTAGCGTTGTCAATTCGGTCCATGCTGCAAACATCCCCGTGAGTCTAGCTGGATGATAGAAGTGTAACTTATCCTTATGATATAATTAGGCAAATCCGACGGGTAGCGCGCAATGCCCAGTTACATCGATCGTCACAACGTCCTACACAGGCTTGGTCGAAGCACCTGGCAGCACATATCCATACACGACAACGGTAACCTTCCCCGTAGTCAGCTTCCCTGAAAAAACCTACACGAAAACCGAAACCGTTTCATTCCATTCCAATGGAGTTCTCACAACTGCAACTATTACCAATACCCTTACGAGCACAAACATGTTTGGGCCATTCCCGACAAACTGCCCCTAGTGGTACGTCATCCTGTACACAGTTTACTGGCAAAGTCTGATGATATCTTCCACTTTATTTTTCAAGAGGATGCGTGGGGATTTTAGCGATGGCGTAATTTGATCTTGACGAGTCATCGTCGATGTAAAATCAGTAGCCACGCCAAGGTCTATGTAAAACAATTTACACGACCTGCCTGATTTCCTGATCTTTGCTGCACCTCGTCTCCAACCACGACCACTCGACCTCGGTTCGTATGTATCTCGATGGTTAGGGGTAGGCTCACGTCCGATGTGAATAAATCTTGCTATTTCAGTAGCACTTCGTCGTCCTCACACATGCACATCAATGACCGGTGAGAGAAGATTACCCGCCCCAAAAGCCTCATCAAGTGGAGCTCTAATTATATGGGTTCTTGGAGCCAACTGATATTAGCAACCCGAGTCGCGGTAGCAGTGATTTTCAAGTCCT
>QGOD01000007.1:26612-36922 GCA_003313065.1 Sarcodon sp. MG97 | reverse complement strand
CAGGAACGTTACCGATGGAAAGTGAATAAATTATGAGCGAGGCCAGCAGCAAGGTTACAAGATGAGTATGCCATTGGCAGGGAGGGTTGTAGGCGGTCGTCACATTTATGCTATTGCGGAATTTATTGCCCTGTCCGACTCCATGCCAATGCTTCACGAGTAGACAATCAATGATTGCATTACTGCAAGTTAGTGATGCAGCACACTGGAGGTGGCCATGCTGTATCCTCCAGGTCATCAGACAATTGATCCTTGATTTATGGAACGTGTCTGCGCATTAAGACAACCTCGGTCGTGGTATATGAGCTACTTGCTGTAAGGACGCGTGCTGTTTGTTGTCGGAGATTGTTATGAACGATGAAAATAAGGTTGAGAACCCTGAAACACTGTTAGTTATCAGAGAGCCTGTCGGTATATTATGAAACCAGGATTGCAAGTAAACCGAAATCGTAGGTGAAATAGGAAAATCAGGGAAACCCTTTTTGCGTGGCACCATAAGGTTTAATAATGGCTGGCGAATTATCCACGGTAATTTTAGAGTATGAGTAGCCAGAACTTGAGCACGCGTCTTCGCGGATCGGTGATGGGTAAGGTAAAAGAGTCGAGGAGAAGTGATTTACCAGGAAACCTGCTTGGTCACTGTTCAAATCCTATCCCTCTTGCTAATTTCTTATGAAAACAGGGTGAGGCCGGGATTCATTCATTAGTGAAGCTTTTGCCAGTGGCGCACCGTGACTGGGGTCAGCGAGCGTGGGAGAGGTTGGTAACTATGCCAACCAGAAATTAAATGAACCTGAATATATTCGTAGGGATCCATAGTACACGAGCCAAGTTGGCCCTCTAACTGCTCGGAAAAACGTACGTGGATGAAGTGGGGATTGGGTAAGGACGTCACTTTCTCATTCAAGTCATTGGCACACTGGCCATGGCTCTTGTGAATTTTGACTTGTGCCTTGGATTATGTAAGATGCCCCTTGCTCAGTCATCGGTCACTTCATCCCGGTCCAATACCGCAAGCAATTATTATGCAAGGTCCGGCAAGTTTCCCTATGTCTGCAACGTACCAATTAGTTAAACTCTCTATGATGGTGTCCTCCAAACAGCTCTTCATCTTGCAGCCGACGACGTCTGGATCTACATTTTCTGTTTTTTGGCTATCCCTGATATCTTGGCATGCAGGCAGGCAAGTCCACACAAGTCCACATACTAGTGCTAGTCCTGAGTACGATTGCTTCAGACATGTAAGCGACTGATGACACTTTCTAAGCTCAAGTTGGTCTGGGTTACCGCCTGTGAGGTTCATGTGATCCGGGAGGGATTCCCTTTTCCGTGCGTGTCGCCTTGCTCGATAGACATGCCTGAGCTGGAACGGCGGACTTGCCGTGCCCTCCGGCTCGGTAATCAGTATCGCTCACCGTCGTGTGCTCTCCGGGGAAGCGTTACATGGCGCGTCAATTCTTCGAATGCTATCTCTGATGTGTATTTTCTGCCTGGCCACGGGGACCAGTGGCTTCTGACTGCGTCAAAAGGCATTTGGTATCAGATTAGTTGCTGGAACTTTTCTTCTCATCTGTCTCGCGGGGGACAGCCTCGGAGAGCGTGTGATTGGAGCCCCATGGGTGCCGTGTTCAAAGGACTGGCAGTTAACAATGACCCTCATGATAGTGTACAACTTGCAGTTGGAATTACGCAGAAAGAGTAAGTCCGTCTTTCCGTGCTAATAGGTCTCCATCTTGAGAAGCTAACCGTCCATGGCAACCCAGCGAAACGCGTATAGACTTGTTATCACTATTTCACGGAGATGCCGAACCACAATTTCGGGTGGTGAAATCCCTCGCGTGCGGCCTTTGTCCAATGACCCTGCAAGGCGGTTTACTTGCTGCAAGTGACGACCATATGCGAACCAAGATAATCGACTGCGACACTGGGTCAGAAGCGATTTTGCAGAGCTCGACGGAAGTTAGTGCGTTGCACTTGGAGGTTAGTCGGACACACTTGAGCCTGCTTTGGGTAGCTTATGCGCAGCGTGAATATGAAGTACAATCGATGTTTGCAAGTCGTGTTTGCGAACCAGTATATCTTCGTCGTCCGTGCTAGATCCATCGAGCAATATCCCTGGCCGGAATTACTTTCTCGGCAGGAGGGGACGTACGTATACGTACCGATTGCTCGTCACTCATTTGGATGGCTTGATAGTATGGCCATATCGTCAACTGCACATCCATCTCAGTCTTTATCAATGATATTTCGGTGCAGGAACAACGATCCGTGGTCCCAAGATAGGCCCACGCTCGACTTGTACACCCTACCGGCGGTGAAATCTCCTAATGATGACGGTGATGACGATTCGGACAGCACGCAACAGCTGTATACGTTTCCACCCTCGCTATCCGCCCGGATTCCTCTTGTCCGCGGATTTCTGCGCTGCGCGGATCTGATCCTGAGACCACATGGTACAGCTGTATGGATATCCCCTCACCAGTCTCACTCCACAGGACTCGTCCAGATGGACATTCAAGCACAAAACCCTTTCCAGCAGCCGGTTGCTGAGTTCCATGCCGACCCCGACGGCGAATGCTTGATGTTGGGCATGTTCAAGGGGGCGGCTACGCCTGATGATATGGCGAGACCATTATATCGGAACTCGCATAATAATTGGACGTCGATGGATTACTCTGAGGAGTTGGGAAGAGTCGTGTTGGGGAGGGCGGACGGGTTAGTGACTCTGTTGGAGCTTTAAGGTTGCTACTGTTGCTACTGTTATTTCATGAGGGCGGGCCCCTCAATTTCTTGTACAAAGATGCAAAGTCCTTCCCTACCCTCTCTGACTCAATATGTAGTCTGCAGCGTTAAATCTCACGCTTCTTTTCTCTCTCTCTGTCTATCTATCGGTCTGTCTGCCAGTCAGATTTGTTGTTGTTGTATTGTCGTCCTTGTTGTCGTTAAAAGTCTGCGTCCTACGGACGTGACCCTCACTAAACAAAATTTTTTCCATCGATATAGATGCTGTTCGCCGTTCTCCTACCTGGCGTGTTTATTTCGGGGTATGTTTCGTAGACAATTATCATTTCTGTGGCCTCTTCTGTCAGAGTGAGATGGCTCGCCAGTTGGTGACGTCATCGGATTTATGAACTTCAGGACGGTACAATTTTAGTTGTTCGAAGGCGATCACTCTTTGAGTAAATTTTATCTTTTACCTATGGCTCCCCTTATATTTACATGTATAGCTGTTTTACTTCTCATCGACGGTTAAGGTGCTGTATGAGATCTCGTCAATTGCGTAGACTTCACAGATCACAATTGACAACACTGTGTAGGCCGCACTGCAGTTGGTAGTGAGTGTCACAGCCTGAGACGGCCCGGCCAGGGTGCACTAATGAAATTGTGACATATAACAATAGTCACATATTGTGACAACCACAGACTCGGAGTCGGCCGTGGCACATTGTACTACTATCGTCATTGTCATCCCAAATCTTCGTATGCTGGTTCTCCTTTGTCCAGCATCTGATTTATCTATTTGTCTTGCTTATAAGATGGCTCTCCAAAATTATTGCTTACCTGCTGCTCCTCCTTTACCGCTACCATGCATGTTGAATTTCCCATTGCCTCCTTCCTTGCCGCAATCCTCGTATTATTTCCTTTGCCCTGGCAATGGCGTGCTGGAAATGTTGCCACGGTCTCTATGATTTTTTGGCTCTTTATTACGAATATAATTTATGGTGTTGACGCTATTGTCTGGGGTAACAATGTTGATGTAGTCATTCCCATTTGGTGCGAGATCAGTATGTCTTCTGCCCTGTATATCTGCGATTCTGTGTTGTTAAAAGTCGAGATTTTGACAGCCTGTAGGATTATCGTTGCCGCAAACATTGCCTTGCCTGCGGCTTGCTTGTGTATATGCGTTCGATTAGAGAGTATCGCCTCCATTCGTCACGCCACGGAGTCAGTACAAGAAAGACGAAGAAGAGCGTGGTTTGAAGGGCTTATGTGCAATTTATTGCCGCTGCTGTTTCTCCCACTTCGTATGTTCTCGGGTTGGGTTTCCTCCGCTGTAGCTAATATTTGAATCAGATTATATTGTTCAAGGACATCGTTATGATGTAATTGAGGAATATGGTTGTCGGCCAACGACTTATGTCTCTATCCCAGCCGTATTTATACTTTGGTTCCCTGCTCTCCTGCTTTCTACCCTTACTATGGGTTATGCAAGTACGTGTGCAGATAATATCATAATCCGCGATTAGCTGATTGTTTATTCAGCTGCTGCACTCGTCCACTTCATTCGTCGTCGCATCACCTTCGCTAAGCATCTGGAAAGCAAGGGATCAGGCTTAACAAGCAACCGATATCTGCGCCTCATGGTCATGGCTTCTGTCGAGATCGTTGTGAGCACATTCGGGTGTTGCTTTTCTCTCTGGTTCAGCTATTTGAGTGTGAGGCCGTATACGTCATGGGACATTGTGCATATTGACTTTAATCGAGTCGATCAATATTTGACCATCCTTACGCCTGAAATCGTGGTCAAATATTACTATGGACTGTACTGGTTGGTGCCGATTCCCGCATACATCTTTTTCTTCTTCTTCGCTTTTGGAAATGACGCCATGTCGGAATATGCTGAGTGCATCTCCTGGGTACGGCGACACGTTCTACGAAGGACTCCTGATGGAGCATCTCCATTCGAGTCTGCCCCGATGCCACCGAGCAGGTTCGAGCCTTGCCTCCGCTGAAAAAATGATCTTAACCTGATTACATTCTTTAATAGTTCCATCCCTCCCGTCTCACTTCCGCGGCCACCCCGCATCAAAATAAACACAGTATCACGCACTGACACCAGTTCTACTTCGACTTTGACACAGACGCCAACGATGGAAAAAATCCTTGACATTCATCGAGCCTCATCCTCGTCAATACAACGCGACTCATTCGACTCGGAATCACTGCAGTACTATTACGAGATCGGAAGCGAGCCGAGTTCTCTGCCTCTGCATTATCACAACCTAGAAGACGATGACGACGTTGTTGTAGGACTACCTGGCGTTCATGATATGGTGTAGATATGTATTATATGTTCATTTTGGGTTGTCGACGGTTATTTCGTTTTCTGTATTCCACTGGAGCTTGTATTGTTAACTCTTCAACCTTGTCACTCTTTTTTTGTAAATTCGGTATTTGCAAAGATTCATATTGATTTGAAACACGTGTTCCATGAGAAGGAGAAAGCAATCCACACGTTACACGAATATTGTTGAAGCATTTTACTATAAATACTCATAACTACTGTCTTGTAACTTACTATGTTATAGTGCGATCTTATCATGCGCTGTACATGTCACGGTAGCCTCTCCGAGTCTTACATAGTATTACAGAAAAAGGTATGTAGATTTTCTCACGGTTGATTACCTTTCTTGTCCGTCAATGCGGCACGTGTTGAATGAGAATCTCCTTGTCTCACCATCAGCGTTCAATCAATTGCTTGCACTGCGGCCGCTCCGTCTTTCGCTATAAAATAACATGGAACATGGCAAAGCCCAAAGTGGCAGCGTGGCACGGTAATGCTGAAAATAGTTGCCACGTTGTCTTTGCGACAATGCCAAAGCTGGCGGCAACCATTGTTCGTTCTTTTGTTCGACTGATTTTTCTTCGTCTTTTTCATGCCTGCAATCGCTCATTGTTTTGCGTGATATTGCTCGATGCTTTGAGAGGTGTATACATATATATGTATGGGTGTCGTTGTTCTTGGACGCTCAACATCATTCCTTCAGTCTTCCGCCTTTGCCCTTGCCCGCGAACCCTTGGGGTTGGAAACGCACAATTCTCACTGTCGTTTTTTTTTTATACAAAACGCCTGCGATAACCACTCGTTCAAGTTCGCTCACCCATAAACATACGTGCAGACATCTAACACCATGGGCGGTTCCGACATTTTTTCTACTCTGATGTTATCGTCTCCTTCCGACTTTTCGTCATCAATGGACACTCCCTTCGTTGATACCCCGCTATGTTCATCGCTACATTCCACGTCTTTGATAGATGGGATAGATGGCACTAGTATACCCACAGAATTCGAGCATTCTGGCGGAGGGAGCAATTTCTTCTGTGTCATTGCATAAGCACGAGGGATCATGGGAAGGGTTATCGTTGTCGTTGTCGCTTTCTTTTGTATGAGGGATTTTAGTTCGACTGTACGCTGGTGCTCATGCTTTAAACCTGTACGTCTCTCTTTTTGGCCTCTTTTTTTTTTCATCATCTTTAATTTTTTATTCTTTTATTTGGTAGACCTGTATCGGTGGCTCTTCTGTGGTCTATTTGTAGCTCGTATTCCCGATTGTTATGCTTATTTCTCAGTTCCCACTCACTTTTGTTGGTGCACGTATATATGCTCCCCGTCTTGCCTGATGGATTTTTTTATTTGGGCCGCTTGGGGCTAGCATTCATTGTAAGGGTTTCGCGTAGAAAACGTTTTTTCTGTGCCTATTTCTGTATATTTCATCACTTCGTTCTTGGGTTTTTTTCTTTCATCTAGTCACCTTTATTCTTTCCGTTTTTTTATCTCTTTCTCTGTAGTCTTGTGATGCATCATTTGGCTGGACCGCAATCAAGCCCTTTCTTTCCAGCCCCTGTTTCTCTCTCCCCTCGCAAAAATATCGTCCCGGGAGGCGCTATGTGCTCCTTTCATGAATGCTAGCCCCAAGCGGCCAAGTATTGGTGAACAAAGTGACTCCCAAACGAACCTAAGATTGAACGAAAGTTGAAAAATGTACCGTAATTAACTACCCTTGAATCTGCCACCGAATTTCTACCGTCTGTAAGCCGACGCCTTTTTTCACGACTCTTGCAACCAGACAAGTGAGGTGAATATTGACTCCTGTCTTTGGTTCTACCCTAGATCATCGGAACCACCACCACTAACTCTACCGAATCTGACTGAATGCAATATCTGGTCAAGATCAAATGAGTTTCAATTCTGAACTTGGATGTTGAATTTTAGATTATTTTCGTAGTATTACAGTCTGGATTCCTAAATAGGTTATCTATTACATCGTGTATCTTTTTACTTCACTTGTTTGTCGGCGAGCTCAATGACAAACAGTTTACTCATTCCTTTGTTGATGTATCTTGGTTGCTAGTTCTCACATTCTACTACCACAACTAGTAGAATTTCAACACTAGAACCACTGTTCGCAGCGGGGGCAGCGGTCCGCGATTGACTACCTTAAATTTGATATTGTAATCATGGCTCCGGAGCCAAGTCAACTTAACAGTTAATTGAACGAAGCTTCTTTTTTAACAAACAGCTTGATTCGAAAAATGCTCAGACTAAAGATTAGTGAAACACAATTATATACATTGAACACGTCGTTAAGAAATAAATCCAAACTTCGTCCTAGGAAAAGACACGGATCAGAAAGGTAACAACAAGTATATCTAAAGAACTCACAACAGAACGTTTGCCAATGGGATCCCCCATCTAACCACGAAAGTGAGAAAACACGCTGCGTAGAGCCTAAAGACCCCGAACAGCGCTCGTCAGCACTCTTATGTTACATCGGCAGACCACAGGGCAACTGACACAGAACAACAACTTACAGAGAGAGCGACATGGCCATGTCTCTGATCAACCAAACCCGGGTCACTTTCATCTGGCAAACGCAAGCATGTTAGTACACACAAAGTACCGAAACAATTTTTTCCGCCCCCACTGTCTCCGCACCTTGGTGCAAAATAGACGCGACACTGAAATCCTCAGCCGAATCGAACAGAGGCCCGATTTGGCCCACATACTGCGTCTTCAACTGTCTCAACACAACTGATATCGTCGGGCGCTCGCGTGCGTTCTGGTGCCAACACAACTTGGTCAACTTCCACATGTCGTCAGACAACGCAGGTCCGCTGTCAACTTGGTTCGGTCTCTCTGGCCGTCCTCCTTCTACAACTAGAGAGATGACTTCTTTTTTGGACAATTTCGGCCTCCCGAATGGCACTTCTCCTGTATAGATCTAATGAAATGTATCAAGACCTTGATCACCGGAGACATTGGCGACGTTTGTAATCCTACCTCCATGGTAACCATAGCAAACGCATAGACATCGCTCGCTGTAGATCGCTTATTGGCATCAAAGGCTCCCCTCTCCATGTCTAGAAGTTCGGGAGCAGCCCATCGAAATGTACCTGCGTTAATGGGATCTGCCGTACTATTACCGTTGTTGGGGTCCCGAATAACAGATAAACCGAACCCAAAAAGACAGGCCTGATCTAGCTCGTTGACTAGGATGTGCGTCTGTAATGGGTGAACGATATGAGACATCATGATGCATAAAATAAGGACGTACGCCTTTCAGATCTCCGTGCACTATATTGAGTGAGTGGAGATACCGAAGTCCTTTACAGACGTCGATCAACTAGTTCGTCAACAATTAAAACGTCGGAGTCATGAAAAATAGCAACAACTTACTAGACGAATGCGATTTACTTCCGGATGAGACGACACATATTCTTTGATGTTTCCTCCTACCATCCATGGCGAAACAACGCGCTTCTCCAACTCATCGGAGACACCCAACATAGGCAGAATATTCGGGTGTGACAGCCGTTTCCAGATCATGATATCGTTGAAGAACATCTGGTCAGAATCGATCATGAGCTACTGAGTAAATCGTGGGTCGGGAAAGCATTATATTCACCTTGTCAGCCATGAATGAAGATAGTTTGTAATTCTTGACTGCAACAACGCGAGTTCCGCATTGTCCTTTCCAAATCTTTGAATATTCTCTTGAATGAGCCGGTTTGTCACCTAGTATTTCGAACCCTTCCGACCGTTTGCACTGAGACGGAAGCAGCCGTTTATGAATCCATAGCTGTGACAGCCTATATAGGCAGTTTTGAATCAACAGAGGATCCGAGTAAGGTGAACTGATCGCCTATAAAAAAAAACATACATGAAAGAATGAAGGAAATCATTCAACTTTCAATCTCGCCTGATCCAATACGTCAATAAACATCAGTTCTTCCTGACCAGAAATCATGTTCTCGTGAATCGGTGAATCGAGGACAGAGCGGAGAGCCTTGACATCAATCTCTGAAGCTGGATCGAAACTCACCAGCCCCACCCGCTCAAGGAAAGACAATCCTGGAGCCACTTTGCGCAAGGACTGCAATACGGACGAGATAGTCGGACGATTGTCGCGGTCCTGTTTCCAACATTTTCGTATCAATTTCCATACGTCGTCAGTTAATCCAAGCTTTTGCACTTGTTTCGGCCGTTCGGGTCGTGATCCTTTTTTGACGATGTTAGGCACCGCTTCGTCTTGAAGTCCATGAAATGGTACATGTCCTGTAAAAGCCTAAATGACATAAATAAGAAAAAAAAAAAACCTAAATGACTCAGGAATACCTCAATAAATACCATGGACAAGGCGTAGATGTCGCTTGCCGGAGAGAATTTGACGCCTACTGTCTGGGAACTCAAGACCTCCGGAGCCATCCATCTGTAAGATTCACGAGATACGGGCGGATGCGTCAAAGGATTCATGTTCCGGTCATTTACAAAGGATAGGGTGATGAATCCAGTCAGACAGGCCTGCTTAGCGTCATTGATAAGGACATGTGCCTGGAGAAAGTGGCATTTATGGACAATTTCAACAATTAAACAAGCAACGTACAGCCCTCAGATTTCTATGCACAATGTTCAGGGAATGTAGATATTGGAGTCCAGATCCAACGTCAATCAACTGTCATGTTTTATGAGAACTTGTGCTAAACGTATTGCTTTCACTTACTAGCCGGAGCCGATTCGCTTGCGGGTCTGAATCTAAGTACTCGGTGAGTGTCCCACGCGACATCCACTGATAAACCATAGACGGCGGAACACTATTGGAGACACCTAGGAATGGCACGATGTTTGGATTGGACAGCCATTTCGAAATAGCAGCGTGTGCAAAAATTTGCTGGAAGGCCTCATTAATGCTTTCGTTGAACTTGTTTTAGGGTAGTTACCTTTCGTATCATGTGTAGTTCGCTTCGGATAGACGCTCTGGGGGCTTTGATAGCCACGATGCGATTGTCATATGTTCCCTTCCATACATCAGTGCGCCCACTACTGAATGGATCATCACTCGATTTGACGCATTCTTTAGGCAATAGGTAGGAGTTGGGAAGATGGCCTGTTCGACAATAGATCATCTCAATTACGGATAGACACCTCAAGTGCAACTCAGGGTCAACATAAATTGATGTCGTGGCCTTGAACCGTTGTTAAACGCATGCGCCTTTTTTAAATATAATGTAATACTCGCCTTGTCAAGTAC
>QGOD01000007.1:0-19191 GCA_003313065.1 Sarcodon sp. MG97 | reverse complement strand
AACGCTGCGCCGCCGACGAGTATTATGAGAACTTGAGCGGAAATTTCTAAGCGGAAAAAGAACAACCATCAGAATAGTTGGTCGACGCATAAGGAAGAAACACGGACCTATCAAAACAATGAATATAAAATATGGGTTTTTCAGGATGCCTTTGAATACGTTCAAGTGATCATTCAATTGTCTACAATTGACGGAATTGCAAATCTGCGCGAACACAAAAATATTGAAAACCAGTGTGGTTATGCGAAGGTCGTCATGTGCGGAATGTGGGATCCCAAGTAATGAATGCCCATGGAAGTGGAAGATCAAGATGATAGTAACTTGATACAACGATTGGCCAATAATCTGCTTGATCATCTGGACAGAGATCAAAGGCGCCGTAAATAAACCCGGCCTCTTGGTTAGAGCACGATCTAGAGGCGGGTCTGTTGTCAGCGCTAGAACGGCAAAATTGTCCATAATAAGGTTGATCCAAAGTAGTTGTACAGCCGTTAGTGCACTTCCTTGGTCAGAAGAAACTGCAGAAACGAAGACAATAATGGTGGTAGTGACAATAGCTGTCATCTGGAATTGCAACACCCTGCAAATCGCATCACTAACACATCTGCCCCAGGTTATGCCTCGAATAATCGAGGAAAAGTTGTCATCCAGGAGGACTATGTTAGAAGCTTCTTTAGCCGCCTCTGTTCCAGAAATCCCCATGGAAAAGCCAACGTCTGCAGCTTTCAAGGCTGGACCATCGTCACTGTTGCCGCCAGTGACGCAAACGATCTCATCCAAAGACTGCAGAACGTTTACAAACAACTTCTTTTCTCCTGGAGATGCTCGAGCGAGTACCTGTAGCCGAGGGGCAATCTTTCTCTTATCTTCAACGCTAAGCTTTCTAAACTCCAAACCCTCCATGACTATCCCGTCTTTTGTATGGATTCCACACTGACTTGCGATCGACCGGGCAGTATCGATGTTATCACCAGTACACATTATCACAGAGATACCGGCTTTATGACAGTCACCCACAGAATTGCGAATGCCAGCGCGGAGGGGATCCTCCATACCGATTATTCCGATCAATGTCAAGTCAAGCGCAATGCCTTCGTAGGGGACCTTTGTTGAAATACATAAGGGAAGGATTGGAAGACATAATAAGTGGATCACTCACCTCATCTACTGACTCGCAGGAAACTCCAGGCGGTGGCCAACATTCAAAGTCCCGATAACATAATGCAATAGTTGTGAGGCTTTGGTTGGCATAGGATACAATCGTCCGTCCAATGTTATCCCTTGCAGCTTCGTCGATTGTCCTCGTCTCGACCTCGGCATCTACACCCACTTCTTCACCGGAGCGTCGCTTGACAATAACGTGCCTTGTGCATTGACTGGATAGGACCTCTGTGGCTCCTTTTAGGTAAACCCGGAAATTCCCGACACGTGTTTGAACAACAACACCCATGGTCTTCCTTCCGCTGGAAAACGATATCATCTGGACGACTTCTGCACTCTCACGGGTTGTTCTGTAATCGCTCCATCCCAATTCCTTCGCGAACGTTAGCAAAGCAATTTCCATTTTTGACCCGAAGAATCTCGATTCTCCAGTTTCCGGATCGGTGTCCTCGAAAGCTGTCGTGTTTATTGCGATGGCCTCATTGAATAAAGTCTTCAATTGAGGGGACATATTCGAATTGATTTCTTCTTGCGGGAGCGAGAAATCATCTTCATGATTCCTAATCCAGAATTGTCTGCCATCGGTCATCACGAATTCTTCCGTCACGTCCTCTTCGATCGAAGGTTGAGAGAGATTGTTAGGAATGGCCGCATCTTTCTCGATATTTGATGCGATTCTTGCGAACTTTGCGTGAATCCCTATGGAACCTGCAACAACAACCATCAAGTTCTGCGTGAATATGCCAGTCTTGTTTGCGCATATGACTGATACTCTAGCAATGTTTTGACAGGATTTCGATGCTCGCACAAGCAAATTATCACTCGACATTTCCTTGGCTGTAAATGCTAATGCAAAGGCAAGTGTTGACGGTAGACCTAGAGCACAGCATTCAGCCTGGATTAAACCTGAAAATTCATAGAATTAACCTTTTGGGACTACAATAATAGTCAGCATGACAGAAATGATGAACACATCCACAAAAGCAATTCCTTTTTGAAGTTGATTCCTGATGACATTTAGCCTTGTAGCGTTATAGGGGCCACGTCTTGCAAAGTTCTCACCGAGCGAGATGTCCAGTTACAAGATGAACGAAATACCGAATCATAAGCGCCAAGAAAAGTACAAGGCCAACTGCACCCCCAATTTTGGCGATGAAATTAGCGATGCGGTTTAGCTTGACTTGTAGAGGGGAATTTGGTACGTCCCCCCTCAAGGCTGATAAACGATATGTTCAGAGATGGAATAAAGAGGATCAAATCACGTACCCATCAGAATTCGCCCATTGAAACTTCTGACTCCAACAGCGATAACGACATACTTTCCGCAGCCTTCTAGTACCTTGCTACCGCTGATCACAAAACAGTCTGTGTGAGACCGTTCATTACTGTCAACAAATTTACGCTCCTTCAACTGTCCAAAGGGAACTTTCTTGATCACATCAGATTCGCCCGTTACAGCGGACTCGTCGCACTTGACGTTGTAGCCGGAGAGAAATACACCGTCACAAGAAACTATGTCGCCTGGCTCCAATAATGCTATGTCACCGACCAGGACGTCCTCGGATCCAATATTTCTCACGTTACCATTTCGGATAACCTTGATCTCTCTTTTCTTCTTTTTTTCACACAGAATTTTGAGGTTCTGTTCTTTCTGCCCATCTCTCAAAGAACCGACCGCGACCAAGACGGCTACCGCTATTAATATGGAAGCGCCTTCTACCCAATCCACGGGTTTTTGATAGGGCCCGTTGTCATTATCAAAGTCTTCGACGAGACCCAGCATGAGTGAAGCAATAGCTGCGACGCACAAGAGAATCTATAGAGTCCAGCATCTTAAGCAAACTGAGCGGGTGGAGGGATAATGGGACACATACCAGTGCGTTATCCTTCGTAGAAAACCATAATAGTCTACGAAGACCATTGTTCTTCGACTCGCAAATGACATTCTCACCGTAGACACGATGCCTGTCTTCCCATGTTCCGGATCCTGCCACATTGAAGGAATCGCCGCTCCTCTCCATGTTGTAATTATCATGCAACTCTGTGTTGGGGGCGGCAACATTGCCAGGTGCTACTTCCTCGTCAGAAACAGTGTGCCTATCTCTTCGTTGTTGGATGTTTCCATAGGGAACTCCAGAAGCTTTGTTTGACAGGCCATTTACTGGATCTGTACCTAGCCCGCGAAGCAAACCGGCTTCACCCCCCATGTGTTCCAACGCAGCAAAATTCTTTGGGTCAACGAGTGCGGCAAGCGCGTTCGGCTTGAAGGCAAATGGGTGTGGATTAATTGCCGCATCTGGATCTACCTGTTCAGCCGGTCCACCATTGTCGACTCTATGGTCCATTGACAAGCCCTTCTTGGATTTTGCAGGGTTCTCAGGTTTTTGTTCGTAAATGTTCGAGGAAGAGCCGACATGTGAAGTAGGATTGATTAGATTGGGCATTTCGAGAGAAGGACATGCGGGTACATCGTGAAGACAGTTGGTATACGTGCCATCATCGTTAGCGGTGATGACCAAGGTTGTAGCGCTGACTTTGCGCGTATGATTAGATCCTCCTGGTGAGATAAGGCAGTCGTTGCAAATGAGTCTGTTTTCTTGCAGGAGCTTTCCAACGGCTGCATGGACAGACGACAGTGAAGGTGAAGTAGGAAAGGCAAGCACCATGTCATCTTCTGATGCTGAACGAGAAGGGCCGAGCGCTGTATATGATCCGGGATTGACTGGATTGGATGGAGACGGCGATAAGAAGGAGGGATCGCTTCCGGGGGTCCTGTTGTTGTCTACGGACGTTGAAGGACTGGGCATATCAGGTGAAGTGCAGCGTCGCTCTTCAGCTTGTACGTCGTTCACCATATCAGTAACTATAGAAGGAATCTGAGGCCGTTTTCCTTTAGATCCCGAGGATAGACGTGAGGGAAGCGATGCCATCGGAGCGTGTGGCGTGCGGGTGAAAAAAAAAAAAGAAAAGAAAAAAAGAAAGACGGGAGGGTTGAATCGAAAGAAAAGAACTCTGAACTCGCTATCCAAGCAAGTTGAGCGGGATTCCCATTCAGCTCAGATGAACGTGATGGTTTCTTGGTGAGGGAAGCCAAGAGGGACGGGCCCAGTGAGGCAGGAATTGGTTGGATGTAAACTGATCCAAAAACACTGCCAGTCATCGCATTATGGCGTCTTATATGCAGTACACCCGCCCATCCCCGACTACTGCTGGTAGACGCCCCCTGCCCCGGACTCTCCCGTCAGGGGTCATGGGTTGCCGTAAGCCAAATGGTATGTAGGGTCACACTGGAACTGAATTTCAAGCAGCGGAGCACTTGTAGGCGGGTACATCCCAGCTTTTGGTTCCTTGATCGAATTTTCGATCAGTCAGTTTGGGGCTGTGTGACGACGTTTGTTTGCATATTCTGGTCTCGGCTGTTCCGAGAGAGCTAGTCCGCGGCATGATGATGCTAGCTACGAGCTACGGAAGACTTGAACCTCATGTATAGAGAGAACTTTGTTCCTGAATAACAGTTCAATTGTGATACACGAGGTTGGAACAACAATGCAATATTAGGCAATCCGTTTCCCCACGGTGCTGAGAATGAGTTATATGTATTGGCCCTGTGCGCTGTGCGCTGTGACAACATCACGCTCAGCCTTCTATTGTGGAAGATCAACGTATCAGTGCCGTCTTATCAAGCCATCACATCTACATAGCCTCCAGCGGAAGAAACTACCCATCCGAGTCCACCCCACAGCTGATTGCGTGGGCTTTCGGGGCGTCGTAAATCGGGTCTTACAACAATCGACGCAAACCAGGTCAACACTAATAAATTTTCTTAGGGGAAAGAACAAGCCAAAGTAGGCTTGGCTCGGCACATAGTCAGAACCGAATACGAGGTAGGTTTCTCAACTGGAAAATCTGTCGGTAACTCGTAAATTTGATACAACCCATGGAATGAAATTATATGTGAAAACAGGCATTACAATTAGGAATGTCTGGAGCCCAAGAAAATAAACTTGGTAACCGTTATACGTTTTGCTATGCAACGAAATTTATCTTGCGTTGATAATATGAAACGCATCAGGCAGGGCTATATATTACCGAATCATGTCCCGGCAGTTTTGCTGATGATGATCCACGAAATCGAGCAAAAATGCTCCGTGATTTCTTTGATTTCTTCTGTGTGTTGCGTCTTTTAATGCTCGCTCCTCCACGTCACATCAAACTGGAACGATGACTCACAAGAGAACCGTCGGCGCCTTGCTTCTGGTCAGGACTGCCGAGATCACTACCAGAGATCGCCGAAGAAAGGATATCATTCTAGAAGCCAGTGATTAATTTTCACGATCCAAGCATCTTCTGAAAAGATAATGTGCTCACGCTAGAAGGACGTACATTAGTCGTATTCGAGGGGGACCGGGTACCTTCTCTCAAGGGAGACGCAACGTCAGAATTGTCCGAGTTACCAGGACCAACTATACGTCATCAGATAGGACATTATTCCTGCATCGTGGTTACTCACTGGTGAGGGAGAACGTCGAATATTCGGCAGCAACGCTTCCAGGCGGTTGTTCGACGGGAAGGATAGAAGAACCCTTTTCATATATCCTCTTCAGCTGCTCCAGGACAAAGGAGATATTTGGGCGTTTACTCGGTTCCTGATCCCAACAAATCTGGAACAACTCCCACAAATCATCACTCAGTCCATGTTTTACTGACATCTCTGGCCTCTCAGGACGTTCGCCCTTCAAAATACGAATTGTCCGCTCCTCTTCCGAAACCAAATAGAATGGTGCTTTGCCGTTATATATCTAGACAGTGGAATTTTAGAAAAAAGCCTTCACGGTTCGTAACAAAATACCTTGGTGAAGACAATGGCAAAAGCGAAGATGTCAGTAGCCATCGAACGGAACGTGGTATCGAAACTGAGTCCACTCGGAAGCAGGAGTTCAGGGGCCATGTACATTGTTGACCCTACAAAGATGCTATCGGAAACGTCTTGCTTCTGTGCAAGGGGATCTCGTATCACACACAACCCAAAATCGGACAGACAAGCCCTTCCGTCGTCATTTATGAGAATGTCTGGCTATTGGAGGGCTTGAGCGTCCAAGACCACTAGAGCGCAAAACAGGAACATACAGGCTTAATATTGCCATGAATAAAACCGATGGAGTGGAGATATTTAAGCCCCTCAGCAACATCGATCATCTGAACCGATTAATATCAGAACGCCTATAAATACAAAAGATGAACTGGAACAGACCAGTGAAAAACGATCTGCATCCGGATTCGAACGCAAATAATCTAGGATATTCCCATTTGACAGCCACGGCGAGATCGCACAAAGCGGCTCTAGGGCATTTGAAACACCTAAAATCGGTAGTATATTAGGGTGCGACAATCGTTTCGATATAACTGCATTGTTTAGAAACATCTAGCACGATTTGGTCAGTGGTGAAAAGATCTCGGAGAGGTTTATTCACCTTTACTGCATTATCGTTGGTCGGGATGTAGGCCTTAATAGCAACAGTACGACCTTCATAAGTGCCCTCCCAAACATCCGCAAAGTCTGTAGCCAGACATGGTGCAGCATCCCGCTTCTCAAGCACTCCCGGAAGTTGATAGGATGATGGAAGCATGCCTATGCGCTTCCATAGCTTTGTCATAACACCCACAGCTTTCTGATTGAGAGTTGGGTCAGAAAACATCGAGCTTAATGCCTATGATCGAGTCATTATCAGTGAGAACCTTGAAATGATATATTGACCGAGCTCACCCGATCCAGCATGTCAATAAACATTAGAGCATCGAGGTCATGACACTCCAAAAGTATGCCCACATCAGTTGGCGAATTCAAAACAGAGCGAAGCGTATTCATCGAATCTTCTCTAGCAGGATCGAATTCCGAAAGTCCGAGCCGTTCACGGCGAGATAATCCTGGGTCTTGTCGTTGCAAATATCCCATAACAGATTCTATGGTAGGACGGTCACTGTGTTTTTGTTGCCAGCACATTTGCATCAGTTCCCATATGTCGTCCGTTAACCCGACTTGTGACGCATCGTCCGGTCTATCCGGCCGCATTCCCCGCATGACCCTATGGACTACCATCGAATCACTACGAAGGTTGCTAAACGGCACCTCTCCAGTGAAAGTCTGAATATAATGGATAATAGGTAAAAAGGAACAAGTACCAATACAATTGGCTAAATACCTCGATGAAGATCATTGCAAAGGAGTATATGTCACTTGCTGGGAGGTCATCTTGCGAGGCAGCCCATCCAGGATCTAGAACTTCGGGAGCCGCCCATCGATATGGTCCATGAAATAAAGTGAAATCTGACGACATCGGACTGGTCACTCCATTCGTCATAGACGTCGATCGAAAACCGGTCAAGCAGGCCTTCCCAGCCTCATTTACGAGGACGTGCGCCTGGGGAGGCCGTTAAAAACAACCATCTACTATATATGTCCAAAAAACATACTGATCTCAAATCTCCATGCACGAAATCTTGCGAGTGGAGGTATTCAAGTCCAGCTCCAACATCAATCAACTGTTATTGTCAAAAAAAAATGTAGATATATCTTGAAGAATACATACTCGACTCACCAGCTGCATTCGATTTACTTCCGGGTGTGAACGCACGTAATCAAGAAGCGTACCACGCGACATCCATTGGGAAACTATGGATGGAGGGAGCGAATTCGAAATCCCGAGAAATGACACTACGTTCGGGTGTGACAGCCTTTTCCAAGTTGCAGCTCGTTCAAACAACCGCTGAAAGTGGTTTCGTTTAGTATTGATAGACAGACTCATCTGGATGCAAACCTCACCCTTCTGATAGCTTCATCGTCATCTAAACGAAAAGGTTTAAAAGATTTGATAGCTACTGTACGACCCATATGTGTTCCTTTCCATAGGTCTGCATACACTCCAAAGAAGGCAGGCTTCTTATCCGTCTTTTCCGCCACATCTGAGAGAAGATAGGACGGAGGGAGGAGAGATGTGCGCCCATAAATTTTCATGAGGGCGAGCACACACCTTCTACGTAAGTCGGAGTCGACATGTATAGATTCCACGGCCTGAAACATTGATAAATTAGAGAATGAGATCAAAGACCTGTACTCACGCGATCCAATATGTCAATGAGCGTAACATAATTCTCCTGTGTCAAATCTGCAGCAAGAAGTTTATCCGACGAGCTTTCCAAGACAGACCGAAGAACGTCGATGGATTCTTCTGAACTCGGATCAAATTCGTCTAGCCCTTCCAGAACGCATATTTCTGGAGTAGCTGCTCGAAGGCGATTCAACACGAATGATATTGGAGGACGCTTGTCTCGTTGCTGGTGCCAACATAATTCAACTAATTTCCATACTTCGTCGGATGACTCGACTGTTGATATTTCGATAGGCCGTTGGGGTCGTACCCCTTGAATAATCCTCAAGATCACACTTGCATCATTTTGAAGTTCTCTAAATGGTACTTTGCCAGAGAAAACCTGATAAAGTCACGAGATGGAACGTCTTGTAGACAATGACAATACTTACTTCGATGACGACCATCGCGAGAGCATAAATGTCACTTGCGGTTGAGTGCCAGCCATCAATACTAGTATCTGGCCCTGTGTCAAGCAGCTCGGGTGCCATCCACCTACACGTTCCGCGGGAGCTTGCAACAGAGGTTGAAGCGTACATTGTGCTCAGATCACATACGATAGATGTCAAACCAAAGTCGGAGATACGAGCTTGCTGAGAGGAATCTATAAGAATGTTTGCCTTGAAAAGGACGCCAGTTCGGAGACATGAAGAGCCAAGTAAAAAAAAAACAGACGTACACCCTTCAGATCACGGTGTACGATATTGAACGAATGAAGGTATTGAAGTCCTTTACAAACATCAACTAACTGAATGATAGGGATTTGAGCGTGAAATTGACTCTAATCCAAGGGCCGGCATATTTCAACATACCAGTCGTAGGCGATTTGCACGAGGATGGGCGGTCACATACTGAGCAATATTTCCGTATGGCATCCACTCAGAAATCATACACAGTGGGGAAAAAACCTCCGAGACACCAAGAAAAGGTACAACATTTGGATGCGAAAGTTGTTTCCACATCACTACTTCCTTGTAAAAGGTCTAAGCCGAGAATGAGTTCGAAATTTGAGCTTCAGATTCAAAGAATACGTACCTTTTTCACTTCAGTTAAGCCAACGTTTGCGTATACTCTTACAGATTTGATAGCAACATGCCTGCTCCCATGCGTACCCTCCCATACGTCTGCAAATCCACCGCGTGCGGCCGGCCAATCAGTTTTCTTGCCGAGTCCTTCTGAGAGTAGATAAGAAGTGGGGAGGAGTCCTCGTTTACCGCATACTTTGCGGAGGACACGCAGACACTTTTGATAGAATTCCGTATCTGCTTGAATAGCAACCATAGCCTGCATATACATGACGACTGCGAGTTTTATAGGGTGAGTCTATGCTCACCTTATCAAGAAAATCAATAAATATCTGGGACTGGCCGTCGTCGAGCTCCTTGGTATGAGGTAAAATGGAACGAATCAGTGTAATCGATTCCTCCGAGCCGACATCACAGTGCTCGAGTGTTGCGAGTTGATCAAGCTGAGCGGAAACTTTGGTCGGGTCTATATGGGGCTCATCCACCATAGTTGGGCAGTCACCTAGCCAGAAAACGAGGGCGGCGCCTAAAAGCACCGGTTTGAGGCGAAATCAGAAGTGACAACAACTTGTGATCCATGGTGTATTACATATAAAGTTTGTAGACTAGGAAAATAGTACGGTAACCGAAGATTGGATATTGTTGTTATTTGCCTCTTCTATCGTCATGGTAATTTTGGGTCGAAACCGTAGTAGCTCACGTCTGCGTTTACGAATAATAATTTGGCGCGAAGTTATACAAATAGAGGAGCGAAATGCTCAAAAAGATGTGGAGATCCTGCTATAATCTGATAAAGTAAGAAAATTGTGAGTGCGCTATCGGTAAACAATTCGAAACGCTGGTAGGAGGATGAGATCACAATGATGATATTACAGAAAGTCATATCTGTCAAACGCATCGCATTCAAGTTGACAGTATGGTACAGTCTCTGAAATTCACGGTAGAAAAAGGGAAATGAGCGTTGACACATTCTTCTGGACTCAGGAAAACGAGCAACCGTTACAAGGCAAATTGGTAGACCTTGGAGCGATTATTTTCTCCAGACTACAAGGGGATGTGTCAAATGCTTAAGTAAGCCCCTTGTGACAGACACCACCGTGACCTACACTCTATTCAGGCGTTCAGTAGAGAAATCCTTGGGTTCAAATTTCTGAGCAAGCTCTAAGACATGACGAAAGCAAAGAACATGAACTAGATTTGACCCTTCGTAGCCAACAATGAGGGTGAGAGAACTTACTTTCAAGTTCCAGGTCAACGTTCTCACTATTCCAGTTCATAGAGATCGTGAGTGATCGTGAGAGATTGATGGCGATTGTTGACGACAGTAGAACGGCAACTATTTCAATGTCCTGAACATAAGATAATAAATTTGCAATTATTCCCCGTACACTATCCACGAAATCGAGTAAAAATGCTGCGCGACTTCTTTGCTGTATTCTACGAACAACACATCAAAGTTACTTACAACGTTGTCCAACAAAGTACAAACTCACCGGCGGGCTAACACGATCCTGGTTCTTGTCGCCACTTCCGGCCCCACTTATCATGCTTCCAGAGGTTGATGGAGAGCGGAGACCCTTCTAACAGCCGCTGGTGCGTTAACGTGACCCAAATACATGGAACCCATTACTCACTGGAGACAGAAACCCCCTTATTGTGCTTGACGGGGTCTTGACACCTTTCCGCAACGGAGCCGCGACATCCAATTCCTCTGAGCGAGCGAGATCAGCTAAATAGCATCAGGCACATATTAATGATTTGCAGCCTTTCACTTATGAACGCGAATTCACAGCAACAGTATCGTTAGTTGGTGGTTCCACGGGTGAGACAGACTGTCGATTTTCAAGCATCTGCTTCAGCTGCTCCAGGACAGAGGTGATCGTAGGGCGTTTATTCGGATCCTGATCCCAACAATTTTCGGCAAGTTCCCATATTTCATCAGTCAAGCCAAGTTCGAGCCCATTGAGTAGTCTTTCAGGGAGTTCGCCCCTTGCGACACGAACTATTCGTTCATTTTGTGTGAACGTAAAGAATGCCGTTTCACTATCATTGTATATCTAAATGAAACCGGTGAGATAAGACCCGAAGATTTGGGAAGTTACCTGATGGAGAGAAACAGCGAATGCATAGATGTCTGTAGCCATCGAACGCTTAGCCGTGTCAAAAGTAAGGCCCTTCGGGAGTAGGATCTCCGGCGCTGAGTAGTCAAGGGTTCCTACATTGATATTATCGGGAATCTCCTTGACTTGTGCAAGAGGATCACAGATAATAGACAATCCGAAGCTGTAGATACAAGCCCGTCCATCATCATTTACAAGGACATCAAACTGTAGTGAGCTTAGAATGATGAGTAGCCTCACAACATGAAAATAACATCGTACAGGTGACAAACTTCCGTGGACAATATTCTTCGAATGGAGGTATTGAAGTCCCTGAGCAATATCTATCATCTGGGTTGATTTTCATCAGAACACCTACCAGACATAATGAAAGAATTGGACGTACCAGAGGAAGACGATCTACTTCTGGCTTCGAAAGGGTGTAGTCAAAAATATTTCCATTCGGCGTCCATGGCCAAATAGTGCAATATGGAAAGAAAGCAGTAGAAAAAAATGGTACAATATTTGGATGTGATAAACGTTTTGAAAAAATGGCATCATTCAAAAACATCTAACATAACTTGTTAATAAGTGAGATCTGGGGGGGTCATAATCACCTTCATCGCGCTCTCACTATCTGTGAGATAGGCCTTGATCGCAACAGGACGACCGTCACAAGTGCCCTTCCAAACGCTGACAAGATCACTTTTGTGATCAAATTTCTCGTCCGTCTTCTCTAGCTCTCCCGAAAGTTGATAAGATGATGGGAACAGGCCCGTAGAGTTCCATAATTTTGACATGGCATACACGATGTCCTGGTCTAGGGATGGGTCCGAAAATGTTGATCCAATTGCCTAAAGACAAGCTATCAGGAAAAGAATACGGTAGTAGAGCTCACCGCTATCAAGCATATCGATAAACATAACAGCATCTAGCTCATGACAGTCCAAAAGTATGATCATATCAGTTGGAGAACCCAAAACAGAGCGAAGGCTTTTCATCGAATCCTCGTTCGTAGGGTCAAAATTCACAAGCCCGAGTCGTTCACGCCGAGACAATCCAGTTGCTGGCCTTTGTAAATATTCCAAAACAGACTTTATAGTCAGACGTTCTGCATCGTTCTGTTGCCAGCACATCTGCATTAATTCCCATATATCATTGGTTAGCCCGGGTGATAATTCGTTGCTTGGTCTTACTGGCCGTATTCCTCGGACGACCCTGTGGACTACCATCGAATCCTTCTGAAAGTTATTAAATGGAGGTTCTCCTCTGAAGGTCTTGTTAGAATTATGATGAGCAAAAGGAATAAACTCTGAAGTATGTGATGAAATATACCTCAAGGAAGAGCATAGCGAGGGAGTATATATCACTCATTGGAGATGGCCCAATGTTTGGTAATCCAGCCCACCCTGGATCGAAAACTTCAGGTGTGGCCCATCGGTATGATCCACAAAATATTAAATTTGACGACATCTGACTAGTATCCTGGCTTGCCATAGATATGGACCGAAAACCACTCAAGCAGGCTTGATCGTCTTCATTTATAAGAATGTGCGTCTAAGGAGATATTCAAAAACCATAGTCAATTTGTAGGATCAAGGCGTACGGCTCTTAAATCCCCATGCACGAGATCTTTTGAGTGAAGAAATTCAAGTCCTGTTCCAACACCGACCAACTATTAAAGATGTCGTTATAATTGCCAACTCCGCTATAGGAAATATACTTGACTCACCAGCTGCAGTCGATTCACCTCTGGATGTGAGCGTACGTAATCAAGGAGCATACCATTTGTCATCCATTGGGAAACTATGCACGGAACGCGTATATCCAAAATCCCGAGAAAATGGGACGATTTAACAGGAATGATATCGAGGGACGCATTTCTCGCTCATGGTGCCAGGATAATTCCACTAATGCCCGGACTGTTAGAATGGTCTTGGACAAAGCCGTACTACGTATTTACAAAAGCATTACTTTAATTTACGTACCCTAAACCGTAGACTACATAAACGACGCTTACCGTAACGCTTTCTTTTTTCTCCCCTCAGAGACAATTTATTATTCGTCTTCTGAGGGTAAGTCATCATTACATTCATTACCTTACTTAACACTCATTATATCTTAGTTTATTCACGCGCTACGTGTTCTAGGATTCACGCGCACGTTCATTACAGACTTCGTCGGACAACCCGATGTTCAGCAGTTCGATGGGCCGTTGGGGTCGCCCCCTTGACATAACTTTGAATATCACACTCGCGTCGTTTGGAAGTTCTCTAAACGGCATTTTCCCTGAGAAAACCTGAGAAAGTCACGATATGTTATGGTTTGAATTGTGTTAAGATACATACCTCGACAATGACCATTGTCAACGCATAGACATCTCCCGCGGCAGAATGCCCACCAACAATACCATGCACATTCCCTATATCAAGTAACTCGGGTGCCATCCACCGGCATGTACCATGGGCATGGTAATGGGTCGTTGAAGCGTTCATTGTGGTCAAATCACTTACGACAGACGTCAAACCAAAGTCGGAGATGCACGCTTGTTCAGAGGAATTGACAAGGATGTTTGCCTTGAAACGAATCTATATGTAAATTATCAAGTGAAACGAAAAAAAACAAAACGTACCCCCTTCAAATCACGGTGTACAATATTGAACGAATGCAGATACGAATTCCCCTCCAATAATTCCACTCCTTCAAGCAGATAACAAGTATCCGAGTCGCCACCAGTCGTAGGCGATTTATGTCAGGGTAGGCGTTCACATACTCCGTAATTTTCCATGTGTCATCCATTCGGAAATCATACACAGCGGGGAGAAAACCTCTGAGACGCCAAGGAAAGGGACTACGTTTGGATGCGAAAGTTGCTTCCAGATCACTACTTCCTTGTAGAATGTCTAAAGAATGCTAGGAATCAGAGCGTATCATCTCAAATATAATGGTTTGAACCTTTCTGATTTCAGTCAAGTTGACATTCGCATATACTCTCACAGACTTGATAGCAACGCATCTACTCCATATGTACCTTCCCACACGTCTGCAAAGCCACCATATGCCGCTGGCCAATCAGTTCTCTTTGCGAGTCCAGTTGAGAGTGGATAAGAAGAAGGGAAGAGTCCTCGTGCACCACACACTTTTCGGAGGGCGAGCAGGCACTTCTGAGACAGTTCTGTATATGCCCGGACTACGGCCATGGCCTGCGAACAACGTGACCACTACGGTTTGTTTATAGATCATTGAGGCTCACCTTATCAAGCGCATCGATGAACACCTGTCAAGGTATGCCAGTCGATCAAGTAGAGCAGAAACTTGAGACAAATCCATTTGAGGCTCTTCATCCACAGATACTGTGCTGGCGGTCATCTTGTAGTGGCGAGCCTGAGAGGAAGACAAAGGCGCGAGAAGCGAGATAATAACCTTGCATTATTACGTATACAGTAGTTTGTCGACTTGAACTGGAAATCTGCGACCGGACCTATCGGGCATATCTAGTTTGCATCCTGACCCGTGAATTGCTAAAAAAAAAGAGTGCAAACAGCAATGGGGATTGCGTCCTCAAGTTGTATAAGTTTAGTTATCAACAACGAACCCATCAAACAAACTTATATCACGTGTACAACTCCTGAGTCCTCCGGAAGCAGCCCCCCCCTTTTCTTTTCCCACTTTTCTCCTCATCATCGATGGCTCATATTCTTGCTCCTTATGAAATCCAGTCTATTCATTCCAAACACCCTCATCTTCCCCAGCAGCTTGTCGATACATTCAGACTAGATACCAGCTTAGCACACAATGCGCCAATCACACCAAACTTGATAAAAGAGGCCGAGGATACTGCTTGTGCCTTGGAGCGAATCCAAGGTGAATACTTCTCCTTCTTTCTTCGACATAAGATCACTATCTGTTCCCAGAATTCCATGCTCCAATTACCAAGGCAGTTATTCAGACTGCGAAAGGTCGTGCCACTTCAATCTCCCAAGCTTGTAAGTTACAATGATTATGAAGGCATTCTTGAATTCTTCTATCTTTGAGGTCTAGATTCTTCTGCTGAATTCAATATTCCTGCTCCCCCTGCAGCACCATTGATGGATGCAATAACTGCAGTTCAAGCATCTGTAATTGCACTTCAAGCATCTGTAATTGCACTTCAAGCATCTGTAACAGACGTGCAGGAGAGCATGCGAAGCATAAAGGCGCAGCAAGACAATACAAGGATCGTGAAGTCCAATATGCGAACATTGACAATTGATAAGGGTACCACAATATATTGGGCAAAGATGAAAGAGGTATGACCCATGTCATATTCTATATTGAATGCAACTAACTGATGTACAGGTTGTTGGTGATGGTGCTGTATTAGCCAACAATGTGGCTCCCCACAATGTTGCTCAGCTGAACCCTCTACCTTTCCTACCCATTATTGGCACTGTATATGCGCCTACCATTGACACACATAACCTCACTCATCAGATGATCCTGAACTTAATTCAATTCTACAATGAAGACTTCAATATTGTGCTGGGTGATTCTGTAGCTGCTCGAACGCAAAAGATATGCCAGTGGCTGACATCTGATTTTTAATTTGTTGTACAGTTGTTGTAAAGCATGGTCTTACATTTTGTATTATAATTTTACCATGTACAAACCATTAACAAATAGAAATTATAATCTGTCCACTGGGACAATCCATACATATATTCACATTCATGCCCCTTGCTATATGTCCATAGAACTATCCAAACATCATCTATATCACATCGTTTCGACTATCATGGTAGCTCTACCTCGGGAGTACTGGGAATATGTTTGTGACCTGTGTGCGTAACTTGAATTCACTATCACTGAATACAAGACCATATGCTGTTCTAATAGCCACTTGTTGATTACCAAGTGCTTGCAAATCACTACTCACTGAAGACCAAGACCATTTAGATGTGCTAGAAGGAGATTTGGCACCTTTTCATCTAGATTTTGAGGGAAAATAGATAAGGTTATGTAAGACTATATAATATATAAAATTTCCATAATATGTACAATTCTTATATATGATATTATTGACAGAAAACTAAGTTAACTAGGCTCAGAGAATGGGGAAATCTCTGTATTATATACCTGACAGAAAACTTAGTTAACTAGGCTACACAGCTAGTTAGTAATGCAAGATATGACTGAAATAACAGAAAGACTGTATCTTAGAAAATGGGAAAATCTCTGAGGTGTTACAAGTATTCACGGTGAAACAGATACAGGGTGAAATTCACCCTAGTGTAGTTGAAATTCAGCTTTTACCATATTTTAGAGTGAATCAATTTTACTATATCATCACAAGTCAAAATTTTCCTTGAATTTTTGCCATATTCAAAGTTGATTTTCAGCATATTTTTTCTTTGAGTGCCTCAAATAGGTTGATCATTTCACCATTTCATAGTAAGTCAAAATTTACCACAAATTTTGACTAGATTCTAGTAATTTTTAACATATCACTGGCAGTGCAACATGTCAGATTTTCATTCCAAAGTCCACCAGGACTCTGCTCAGACTTCCATTCTCTCTTCATAATCATTTATTCTTCTCATCATTTGTTCATCTTGTGTTTAGTTCCTTAGTTCACTCTTTTAGTTAAATTACTTAGTTACTATCTAGCATCACCCTCCAGTTGAAACTCCTATGTGTCCCCCTTTATATAGCACAGTATTACACTGCCTCATATGTTCCTTGTTTCACTAGCATAGTTTAGTACTAGTCTACTCCAGACTCTAAGTATATAAATATAGTTACAACTGCTTGTATTCTCCAGTTCAAATATTATCTGAGACTCATCTCTCCTCTCCCCCCATTCCTTGTGATAACTCCTTGGAGTTCCTACTACTCTTAAGTTGTGTCTTAAAATTAGAACAACGAGACATACTGAGGAGTGCAGCTTCTTATAAGCTGAAGCTAAGTTCTGCTCATTCAGAAATTCCTTTGGAGTTTCTTCCATATTAGAGATTCGGCTCTTAACACAACAAGACTTTTCTACAAGTACCTTAAACAACGTTGGAGTATAGTAGCTTCAACTTCTAATTACATTCAATTTGGTTAGCTAAAACCTTACCCATCTTGGACTGTCAATATTATTTGAGTTGCTCATGAGTCTCCAAGTTCATACAATATGCAATGGTAATATTTGAGTGCCTGTTTAGTTAGATGATACTAGATTGTAAATGGGATTGTGAACTATAACAATGTAATTGTGGGCTAAAATTAGTTATCTAGTCTGAACATAGGTTTGAGTAGAACTGGTACTGCAATCAGTAATGACCCATTTTCCTCTGTTAAGTACCTAACCAACTACACACTAGATGCAGCTGATATTCACAATTTCTGTAGAATCCTCTTGAGTATAGTAAAACATGTCATTGTCTTTAAGCTGAGAGTTTGAGCATTCACAAATTGCTGCTAGACTGAGTGTAGTAGACTGTGTGAGCTTGAGTATTGTCAATGTCTCAAGGTGAATAATGAAGATAGTTTGTAGCTAGTCAAAGAAGGTATGGGGTTTGAATACTACTGGTAGTTTCTGATATACTGAATTTTTATCTACAAGAATCTCATACTATTAGGGGAAGTTAGACTGACATAAGTATGTGAAAATAATGTTGCATGGTTATACCTAGATAAAACTAGCATCTCAACAGTCATTCCTAGTAGGAATAAGACTTGCAGCATTTATTGTATTACCCCCCTCTATTAGAATCATCATTTTTCCTTTTCTTTTTCCTCATTTCAAAGTCCTTATCTTATCTTATCTTTCTGAGATGCTGAGAAGCAGACTTGCCAATAGACTCATTCAGCCAAGGACCTGGTGCCGAAATTTCAATTGATCATATAATTAAAATGCTGATCAGATGCATTATCAACATGCTGTTCAAATCAGATCATCGCACACTTTAATACTGCAAACAACAGCATAATTCGTGCACTAGACAAGGTCACCATAACTGGAATTTTTGCAGATATCTGGCTTATTATCTAATTATCTTGGATCACTTATATTGTGTGCATCCAGAGTTCCTTGACTCAGAACTCAGAGCCATTTCCATTTCCCCTATTCCAACCTTCCACCTCTAAAAACCAATACTTGTTGTATGAGCCTGTCAAACTTTGATCACAATAACGCTCGCTCTTGCTCTCAATCTCCATCTCTATCACTTCTCTCTTCTTTTATAAATTACTTCCTTCCATCACTCGCTATTGGTCCCACTTCCCATCATCCATCTTATCTACCAGGTGCAGTTGTACCACTACCTACTCCTCCTTCCACACCTGCCAATCCCATTTAATACCATTCTATTAGTGTGCAGACCCGGCCACTAACTATCCAAAAACTAGCACAGTATTTTGGTCTTATTCCTACCAGCGCTCACTCCTACTCCAATTCCCCTGCTTTTCTCTATGCAATAGGAGAAACTGCCCCTACTCCTTCTACCTCTAGATGTTACACTTCTCAAGTTGCTCGCAAAACTACTGGCAATCTTCACACAGTTAGACAAGTTAGATGACCCATCCAACTCCTACTTACCAGGAAATACTGAGAAGGCTCGAATGTCATCTTAGAACAGGAAGGTACAGGAAGAATTGTTAATTGGAGAGGAATATATACTAGAACACATAATGAGGAGTTGTAAACACTTTTTGGTATATTTCTTTTTAACCCCTTTTGAAGTGATCTTTTCTTTTTGAATTTTGGCAATTATTACTTGATTTCTTGAATCCCTTTTA
>QGOD01000643.1:5371-27006 GCA_003313065.1 Sarcodon sp. MG97 | reverse complement strand
AAGTCACTTAGGCCTGAGAAATGATACAATGGCAAAACTCCCTAAATTTCGCACCCACAAACATTTCGCATTGTTCAATCTCTTTCGGCCTAATTTGATTGAAAGACTCGCAAAACTTCGAAACCCCTTTCTATCGATTTCGCATACCTTCCCATCCTTTTAATCACCCCTAACAGCCACTCTTTCAGCCTCAAATCATGTTTCATAGTATTTTTTATCATTTCATAGCCTTTTACCCTGCCTCATTGTTCGCAAATTCCATCCCATCAATTGCCTTTTATGGTAATTTGAAAGGTTCTTCGCTTCCCATGATCACTACACCTTCCGCATTAGGACATTATTTCTAATTCTCGACTTTTTGCAGTATTGTAGTATGCCACCTATGCTCCCCTTCTAACTAGTTGCTCTCTAATGTACTCTGTGACGCCCCTATATGTAGAAAATTGTTAGCACTGTTTTGAAGTAGTTTAGTGCAAATTTTAGATATAAAAGCATATACAAAATTTTATAACAATAACAAATCAGTTCACCTCTCGCTTTCAATTCGAGTCCTATCGCTTTAGTATTATGATTTAGTATCGTGCGTTCTTGTCCTTGTCGTCTATCGTCTATTGCCTTCGCCTATCGCCCCATTATCTCACGCTTGATCAATCATCTCACGCTCGCTCAAACTATCTCACACCTCATTGCATTTTTGGACTCCAGGTCACCATAGTCTCTTAGTGTTGCACACCAAGTTTCTACTGTTTTTATTGCCAGCCTTCATATCCCTTTACTAGTTCGCACCCCTTCGTATTTCGCATTTCTTCTGTTTTATTTCGCACTTCTATTTTGCACTTCGCATTTCACATTCCTTCATTGTAGAATCCTTGGTTGTTATTGGTGTATCTTTAGGATCACCTCGCACACCATATTAGACTCATTGTATCAACTCAAGGCGTATCGCTATCTCCTGAGTTGCCAGTGGGTTGGACATATCAGCGTGAATTATGCTATTGTTCGCAGTATTGAAGTGTGCGATAATCCGATTTGAACAGTATGTTGACAATGCATCTGACCGGCATTTCAATTATATAATTAATTGAAATTTCGGCACTGGGTCCTTGGCTGAATATCAGATGTTCCATAAAGCAAATTGGACGTGAACCTTTACCGTTATCTCTGAGATAGATAAGGATTGATCTAATACCTGTCATCACACAAGATGTTGGTCTAAGATCGAGGGTTCTGTTATTGGTCCAGTAGTTTGGAATGATATCTTTAGGGGGATGTGGGACCTCATGTAAACCAGTAACATTTCTTCTAAGGAATTCTTCTGTTGTAAGTTCCAAATTTGCAGTAAGGGGCAAATCAAGGCCTTCATATTCTGGTTGTGCTCTTTGGAGAGCATCATCTCTTTCTTATTGTGTAATTTCAGGTGATAATTCATCTCGAACCTTATCCCAGTATAAGGTGAGTTGTCTCCATTCTAACCAATTGTTGATTTTGGGCAAGGTTTCAAGGTGGTGATAGTATGAGTGTAATCCCATAGTGATATCTATATCGTGGGCTAATCCAATAAAGGAATATCAATAAATAAAGTTTTCCCAGATACAATCTGTGGGAGGAGTAATAGGTGGAGCATCACGAAGGACTAGTTGAATGACAGGGGTATTGCTAGCAATCTTGTCATAAGATAATTCAGGGGTTCCAGGATTGATGGAATCTGGTGATGGCCGATACACGTTTTCAGGGTACATTTCTGAATAGGTGGGAGAATGTATTTCTGAAACAGGGGAGTTAGATTCAAAGGGGTTCCGGGAAGAATCGGTGTCTATAGAGCTTGATTCTTCCATAGTTGATCTACTGATTGATTGATCTAACAGATCCAATTCAATAGCTGTTTGGGTGATATTATTGATAATTCAGGAGATGGCTTCTGCTAGCTATCTTCTTGTGGGGTCTGTGTCACTAACATAGATCATGGTTTTGATAATAGAGTCCAACTATGTGCCTAGTTCTTCCTTATTCCTGCGACAAGCTTCTTCTATGCTCAGAGTAGTAACAATTTTGTGGACTGGTAACGTATTAGGTTCTATGACTGGGAGTATAGTAGTGGGTATATAGAGGGGCAAAGGCTCTTTCTCTGTAGCTAGAGTGCCGGCTGAAATAGTTTCTCCTAGCTCTGTCTATGCAAGATCAACACCTAGTGAAAATAAAATTGAGTATGCGAAAGTGAATGTCCAAATAGTAAAAGTAAAGAGAATAGTTATAGCTACTATCTCTATGCCTATTACAGTAATGTGCATGGTGGGAGCAACTTGAAATGGGAACTAGGACGGACTTGCTGGTTCCAGTCTGTCATCTAGGCTTTCTTTGTAAAAGATGATCTTGGGGATAATGATTAATCTGTTGAACTCCGGTCACCTTGGCATAATAGAGGGCTTGTAGATAAATGAAGAAATATGGGGATTGAAAGGTTAAATGATGAGCGATGGCTGTTAACTACCAAAGTGCTCGAGTAAAGGAATGTGAGTGAGAGTTGAAATAATGTTATGCCTGATCTTGAAGACTGACTTGAATGGGACAGTAGGAGGGGAGGAGGGCTTCAAGAGTCAAACAAAACTCAGGCGAGATAACTAGAACTGGTGAGGTACTAGAAACTGAACAACTAGGATTTCAACTCTAAGGTTACAGCAGTAGCTAGGAACCCTATTTATAGTAAGTCTACTAACCATAACCCTAAAGGTGAAATGGGGGAGCGAAAGGGAAAGGAAAAGAGAGAAAGACCAAAGATAAGTTAAAGGCTGAATGAAGCAGAGGTAGAGTGTGGCCTTGACTAATACGTGAGAGGAAAATGATATAAAAGGAAGTGGGTTTGGAACTAAGATACTCCTAGGCCAGGCAACGGGCTGGGCATGAGATAATACATCTGAGTAATTGAGTAAAAGAGAAAGAAAAACATAACCAGAAAACTGGGCTTTACAAACTTGGCTTCAGCTTATAAGAAGCTGCACCCTTCACCATGTCTTGTTGTTCTGATTTCAAGACACTACTGAGAACAGTGGGAACTCTGAGGAGTTGTCACACTTAAGGAATGAGGGGAGAGGAGAGACAAGTCTAAGATGATATTTGAACTGGAGAATATAAGCAGTTGTAACTATGTTTATATACTCGGAGTTCAGAGTAGACTAGTACTAAACTATACTAGTGAAACAAGAAATATATAAGGCAGTGTAATACTGTGCTACATAAAGGGGGACACATAGGAGTTCCGACCAGAGGGTGATGCTAGATGGTAACTAACTTAATTTAACTAAAAGAGTGAACTAAGGAACTAAACACAAGATGAACAAATAACGAGAAGAATAAATGATGATGAAGAGAGAACAGAAGTCTGAGCAGAGTCCTGGTGGACTTTGGAACAAAAACCTGATATAGAAGGACAAGTTGAATATGAGGTAGAATACATTAAGAATAGCAGGAGAAGAAGAAATTGCCTGGAATATCTCATTCATTGGAAAGGATACCCCTCAGAAGACAGTATATGGGAACTGTATTCTAACTTAACGAATACCCTAGAGGCTATTAATGAATTCCACAACTCACATCCAGGAGCTAAAAGGTAAATCTTTGGGACAAAGATTATATAACCCAGAATAATGTAATGTGGACTTTTGGTTTTTTATTCTAAGTAGTTATCTTATCTTATCTTGGTACATAGTTATACCTCAGCTGGCATAGGATCCTAGATACTCCACCCATATGATCAGGGCATAGGGCATTTCTTTCCTTATTTAACTCGACCAGATACTCCTATATTAGCCAGAGTTAGAATTCTAAGTCATTACCCCTCTTGATCACTATCCAGTGCTCCTTTGTTCTCTATGCTTAATTACCATTCTGCATATCATGCAAGAGATGGCATAACAATCTGCCTTCTTCTTGCTAAATATATCAGTATATTTGTAATATTTAATAGGAACTATAGATAAATCTATAGATTCTGCAGGAGAAGAGGATTTTCTGTAGACTTTACTGAGCATAATTTGAAAAATACTTGAACCCAGTAGGTTAATGTTATATAGATAAGCTGCAGTATTAACTAGAGAAATTTGGGGACTAGGTAGATAGAAGTCTAATAGAATAGACAGGGATTCTAGAGGCAAAATGGGATTTGGATCTTGCAGCAAGGCTGCTTCACTAGAGGGTATCAACAGTGCTGGATCTCTATGATTTTGAGTTCAGAATGTAATTTGGTTTGACACCCAGTCAATCAATAGATTGTATTGGCTTAACCAATTGTATCCTAGAACTGCAGAACAGGAAGAGTCGAGTGGGATAATATAAAATATTAAGATAAATTTTTCGCCAGAGAAAATGAAAACCAGAAAAGTGGCTGTCTGAGTAATTATAGTACTACTAGAATCATCAAATAAACAGAGTCCTAACAGAGGAACAGAAGAAATCAGAAGATTATTTTTCTGAACAAAACTAGAATCTATAAAACAATGAGAAGAACTAGAGTCTACAAGAGTATACATATTCAAAACTACATTAGGAATTGATAAGGAAACAAAAAGAGAATTTGAGGAAGAAAGAGTGGAAGCATTGAGACAGATTTCTCCTATATGGTCTAGGTTAATGCAACTCCCAGTACTAGTAGGTGATTCCTGAGAGCTGCTGACTATTTTTTTGAGTCCGTGGAGAAATCCTTGAAGGAGTTCTTAGAGTCGGCCTTTGACTCAACAGTAGCTATGCGAGCATTAGTGGAAGCCTTGAAATAATCCTTGGCGATATGCCCAGATTTTCCACAATAGAGGCAGAGGCCTTCCCTGATTCATCATTCACATTTATTGTTGGTTAGCTTACCAGCAAGTTTAGCCTTGGCCTTGTTCTTGGAAGAGGAGGAGGAGGAGGAATTAGAGAGTTTATAGGAGTAGGAGTGCACAGGTTTTTTCAGACAAGAGGAGAAGTTGGAGGACAGCTTATTGGAGTCCTTTGAAGATTTCTGGGAGGACTGCTTAGATGAAGAAGCACGAGCCTCTTAGTTAGTCTCTTCTTTCATCATCTAGTAAATGTCATCCACATCTTGTGCCTTTAAATGGAGATCCAGAAGTCTTGTAGATTTGCCACCTTATAGAACTTCTGTCCAGAGACAAAGTGGAAGTCCATGGTAGTAGTGAGCAATAAGAGCTGACCCATTCCAGTCAACTCAAGATACTAACTTCCAAAACTCAACATTATACTTGATGATGTGGGAGTTTTTCTTTATCAAGATTTCTATGAGGCCTTTCTTGGCATCTCTGATAGAATTGTGCAGACTGAAATTAACTTCTAGCTTGCTGATAAAGGTCTCAAAGTCCCACATCCAAGGAGCAGAGTTGAACTAATCCATAAATCCCAATTTGAACTAACTAAAAGCAATACCTTTCACATAAAAAATTATAAAGAAAATTCTCTTCTCATCAAAAGCAAAAACCTTAGATCAATCATGGAAGTGGAGGTTACAGGAGACTAGAAAGTCCCAGAGTTTCTGAGGGTCAGATCCATCAAAAGTATTTGGATCTCTGACCTTGACTCTGGAGTCCTTAAGATCAGAAGGTTTATTGATTTTTTTGATGCTACATGACAGCTAGAATAGAGTGTCAGCCAGCTGAATATTCTGATTGTTAGAGATATTGGAGTCTTTGGAGTCATTGGCCCAGATCTATGAGAATGATATGAAGATAGAATTAGAGGAGTGGGCTGCAACTATCAAAGGTCAAACGACGACAACATCAAATCCACATGCTCTACAAGAGAATGCACTGCTCTCCCAGACGAGCAGAGCCTAAGAGTGTCATTGATGATCCCCAAGTTCAATACAATATAGGCAAGACAGAGAATTTGCTGGTGTATGTGCCCACTTTTTTACAGAAAAATGATGGTGATCCTGTAACCAAGGTAAACAGCCTCTTACTCTTTCTTGATCCCCATATACTAATACCACATCACTACAGAACTTCTTCTGCAAGTTGAGAGCACATCTGTTCTCTCACATCCTAGATATGATTCGGCAGCAAAGTGCATCACCCTTGGAACTTACAAACTTTCAAGCAGATCTGAGTGGTAATTCGGAGTCGTGCAACTTTGTCTTCTTAAAAAAGGATTGTATCTATCACCATAAACTCATTCGGCTCCATTTTACCACATATAATATTGATACGCCCTCGATTACATCTATCCTCTGAATCGCGCTAAATACCTATTTTGTCTTGCGAACTATTGCGAAGTCTTGTGAAGTATTGCGATCTTTTGTGAAAGTATCGATCTTTTGCGAAGTATATTGCAAAGATTTCGCATTTTTCTCCTTGTCATTACTCCTTTGATCTGATATTTTATTGTTTATTTCTATATGCTAAGCTATCTTTCCATTCTTTGCTATCTTTTTGCTAATTCTTTTGTTTTACAAAGACAATAACCTTCGATTTCCTTTTTAGTTAAGTTTGCAACTTTGTTTCCCATGATCGCTTCAATTTTCTATTTTGGCTCTTTCATTATCTTGCAATTTTAGCAATATCTTTAATGTTTTGATTCTATCTAATAGTGACCTATTAGCTTGTTTTATTAGCGATATTTTGACCTTTCTACTTTAGTTTAGTTCGAAATATAAAAACCTGTACAAACTTAGAAACAAAATAATATTATCCAGCTCTCCCAAGTTTCGATTTTATTTGAGTTTATGTGAGTTTATTTGCAATATTCAATTTTATTGTGCATTCTCGCTCTCGTCTTTGCTCTAGCTTCATCTATTTCTCATGCTTCGTTCTATCTCTCATCTCTCGTCTTTCGCCTCTATAATTGTTTGGGTTTCACTCGAACAATTGAACCACTCGATATTAGAATTTCTTTCGATTTTTGCACATTCATTCAATTATCTGTGAAAGATTTGCGGATAATTTTGCACCCATTTTGCACATCTCGCACATCTCACACCAGCTCCTAGTCATTCTTTTAGAACTATAGGTTGTTGTGCAAACTTTCCTAAACGCCCTCACACCGACAACGGACCTTTTGTATTAGCTATAGGCATATAGTGATCTCCTTGGCTGCCACTAGGTCTATCATATCAACGTATGCCGTGGCACAGATATCATTAACCCAGGCACTTCTCATTGCAATGTCATGCTTCTTGCAGATAAAGGTACTATGGATGGTCTCTCTACCCCACATCATTTCTTCTATGCATGTGTTCTAGGCATGTATTATGCAAACATTATTTACACTGGACCTGGAATGCATAATTATGAGGCTCACCACCTAGACTTCTTATGGGTACAATGGTATGAGCTTGTTGATTTAGGGTCTTCAGGGTGGAGTAGCTCAATGCTAGATTGTCTCTATCTCCTTTCCATGAACAAGGAAGATGCTTTCAGTTTCGTGGACCCAAAAAATGTTATATGTGGATGCCATCTCATGCTAAACTTTGCTAAAAGGAAGCGACAAGCTGATGGGGTTGGTATCTCTTGATGTGCTGGCAATGGTAAAGATTATAACTGCTACTATACTGGCCAGTGAGTACAGCTACTTTTGATCACAACCAGGTCTTAACTGTATAGCTAGGTTCTCTGATTGCGACCTTCTCATGCGATATTACTGGGGGATAGGGGTTGGCCATCCCTATGCACATTAGTATGCTACTACTTCCATTCATATCTTCAAGGAGGATGCCTCAGTTGCCCAACTACTAGAATGGGGGACTGGCCCACTGGAGAGACCTAATGAGAATGACGTTAGTGCGCTGACTCAGGATGGGAACAGTGAAGTCTATGACTCTGATGATTCTGAGTTGGGGCTGGAGGACCACGAGCAAGAACTTGAAGGATGGGTGGATGACAAATCAGAAGAAGACTATGAAGTTAGAGATAACGATGTAGAAGAAGAGGATTTTCCTGGGTTGTGTTGATCTCTGAATTCTTAAAAATGGTATGCAATACCTCAGGTGGACAATCCTTGTTTGCTAGTTAGAGCAAACCAACTGAGTCCACAAATTTTTGTGACTGACTATATATGCACATATTCTAATACTATTATAATTGACTACCTCATTATGCTTAGTCAGTATCTATTTTTGTTTCAACTTCTGTAAGATCTGACACATCCTCCCCATCCAGACAATAGTGGAAGCCATAGACTTAGCACACCATTATAAGACTACAGGCTCCACATTTCACAAACAGAGCATAAAATTCATCATCAGTAAGTCCAGGATGCACTGTCATATTAAGTTTTTGGAATTTATGTCTGTTACCATGCCAATAATAGGCTTTTTTAGGTTCAAATGGCACATGACTTTGACAATTGGCAGGCTCTTCAGTTAAGTCTGCGAATTATTGATGTTGGGTTAATTAACCTCTTATAGACCCAATAGGTTTTGAATTACTTGCCTGTCTGGGCATATGTCTGCTTGAGTCATCTCTGGGCCAGAGCATTTTCACCTGCTCATCATCAGCAACTACTTTGCAAGCATGAACGATACAAGTGCGAACTTGATAGCTAGAGTCAATCTTTTAATTCAATCTCTAAATGATGACCTATAGGTTCTGGAACCTTTTCGCCAGCACCTTCAAAGTTTGTCAACTTCACTGATAATCGAGACTTGGAAAGAAAACTTTTCTCAGAGAGGGTATGCCTTCACTGGCACCCCAACTTTTGGGTATATGTATTCAAGAAACACTGGATAGAGTATGCGGAGGGTGAGTCCTGGTTCCATTATAGAAAAACAGATAATGCTGACCTCGATATCTGCAATCTCCTTTAGCATATTGTGTAACATATTCCCCAGAGAATGTGCCAGATGTTGCAATGAATATGGCAGCTTCTGTATAAACCACTCGACCGTTTGGCTTAAATAGTGGGCAGAGGCAACATGGGCTGAGGAACTGATTAGACTTGCAATACTCATTCAACGAACTTGGTTCAACTCAGTTTCCTCCTTTTGTTGGCCTATACAAGACATCAGTAAATTTCAAATGATGAAAGTCATCATGGATACTATGTACCAATATAGCATAGTTAGTGTGTGCATCTGAGGATTTAAAGATTTGATACTTTGGGTTTCTCTATGGACTTTATGGAGAAGTAGCTGATAGGAGCGAGTAGAAATAGCTGCAGATAGTGGAAGTTGTGCTAAGGAAGACATGGAAGTACCAATATTTAGAGGGGGATTCAGAGTAACAGTAGTCACCAGGGTAAGCTTCAATTTTCATTCTTACCAAGAATTGCCAGGTTTATATAGGTCTTATAACCTTATGTCTAAATGTCAGCCGATAGCTTGAACTAATCAAGATTGATTCAAGTATGACTAGGATTTGACAAGCAAGTCAGATGTTAATTGACTCAACCCTTCAGTATTTCAACATTGAGAACCCCGACAGCCCCATTCTCCTGTTTTACACTTTTATCTCATATCTATTGCAAATAATTCTTCTAGTAATGCAGAAACCCAGAGTGCACTCCAACTTGGCCCTAGGAAAAGACCGTAAGTTGTGTTGCTTTCTCTTACCCTAAGGTTTATTGACTGGATATTTTAACAATTAAACTGCTCAGCCAAACTAACGATTTCTTGGTTCATCATGGAAGACATTTTGGAAGAACAGTGCATGCAATGTGCAATGTCCGAGCATTAATCACAAGCGGTATCCTGCGTATGGGTAACATAGATGTTCCTGAAGAGTCTTTAACTTCTGAGTAAGTCATACCTACCATTGTGCTCACCTTCTAACTGGCCGTCTTGTGGATTACAGTTGTAGGAGAGAATATCAGATATTCAAGAAGTTATTGGGGATGGTGCCGCATCTTGAAGGGCGCCTTATGGATGGCACTAACGAAGATTGCATGATAATTGCTGATTTGGTGCATTTACCTTGCATTAACTGAACATTTATTTAAATATCTGTTGCATATTCCAGGTTTGGAAGAGAGTCTCCAGCGCAAGATCTGATGATATCAAGAGTATGAAGGTTGCCGTTCTAGACTGGATAACCCCTCGAGATGTCCCACTCAATCTACCTCTTTTACGAAATATCAAAACTAACCGAGGCTACCACCACAACATTACAGGGGCTAGATTGGAATGATGCAGAGTAAGTCTTACTAAATTCTGCAGATGTGTCTATTAACTTCTAGAGATAGAGTATGTGCAAAGCTTGTCAGTAGTAAACTAGTGGTATCCAGTGATCAGTGGCCGATAATGTTGTATGCAAACCAAGAGTACAATCCTGATGATACCTGGAATGGGCTCTTCAGGAGCCAGATTCTTGTTTGGGTAAATGTTGTTTCCATGCTGTTCTCCATTTGATCTATTTGCTAACTTGTTGCTCATAGATGTAGAAATATATCTTCATCTTACCCAGTTCAGTAGAGAAGGAAGTCAAAGCGACATGATTAGGCAATGCTCACATACATGGTATGACCTGTGTCACTACAGTGTCTATCGCCTACATAGCTATGCAGGTGTGTGTGTTTGTATAATCCTTGTAATCAAAATACTAAAATATCTTTCTGCTTTAGCTTTGCTTTGCTCTCTTATTATAGTCAATGTTTTGCAGGTCAGACACCTCAACAGACTCTGAGCAATTCTATATGAGTGTATTAGAATTCTTAGATAACCCTGAGGAGAAGGAGGAAGTAAATAATTTATTAAACTGGTGGAACTGGTAAGTAATATATTAATTAAATCTGCTCCTTTATGTTCTGAAGATTTGTTAGTCAAGTGTTTCCTAACTATGTAGCTTGGGAATGTACTGTAACAAAGGAGAGTGCCCTTCACAGGTTGAAGGAGAGGTGAGCAAAGAAGCAGGCATAGAATGGAACACCATACTAGGCAATTATGTATAGGCATAGCCTGGCGGTTATTGTTTCTGAAATATATATTTCTATTTGACAACCATTGGAAATCAGCAAGTACATTATAAGATAACATAGCACTAATACCTGCTTGTCAAGTGTATCACACTAATGCTCCTTTCTGAGGTGCACCATGCTGATACCCCCTCGTAAGATGGATCATGCTGACTCATTCTTATTAGGTGTATCATCCCAATGAATCTTTGCAAGTTGTGTCATCTTGGCGTATCTTTGCAAGATATATCACCCCGATGAATCTTTACAAGATGTGTCATCTTGGTGCATCTTTGCAAGATGTATCATATCGACATATCTTTACAAGATGTATCATACTGATGCCTGCTTGCCAGATAGTACGGTAAGATACCTTTGACAATATCTATCATACTGGCCTACATTGCAGACTTCACCAATCCTACCATCCTTTATAAAGGCTGAAACTACTGCCAGATTATGGCCTGTCTTTTTATTTCTTATCCAGACTTGCCTTTCTAATCTTGTGTGATAATAAATTATAAGTTGTTCAATTCTGATTAACCTTGTAAAAACTATAAACCCTACCATCCTTTAAATAACCTTATAATCTTGTATATAAGAATTATATATATTATGTAAATTATGTATATTATATAGCCTTATATGGCTTTATCCTTTTCCCCTCAAAATCCAGATATCTGCAATGTCCTCCTCCTCTGCCACTTCTGGTACCTCTGCCATTTCTGGTATCTTTGTTGTAAGTATCTTCTCCTGAAGCAACACAAGCTAGATATTGTCGAGTGCTTTGAAACTAGAAACTAAGACTGAAATAATCTCAGAGTTCTGCACAAAGATTGCATGCAATATAGCACTATAGCTAGAATTTGATTTATCAAAAATACTCTGATATAATTGGTTATCTTTCTCTGTTTTTAGCAAATATAGGTGGTCATAGTTGTTAAGGGCTGAGACCAATGTAAGCAGCATTATGATACTACACCACTCCTTATAGAGTACGCTAGTATCTGGTAGAGTATCCTGGTCTAGTATAGTAGTAGATTGTGGAAAGGGGGAGATGATCAAATTTGGAATGGGGGATAGTCTAGAAGATGAACAGAGGTTCTTATCATTATAGCAAAACCGGCCAATAAAATCTAAAAGGTAGTCTAGTTGGTCAAGTGCAACCTGACCAACAAATGCTGGAATATGAGTCGAAACTTGAAAGAGAGAGAACTGCAATAGAAGCACTTTATTGGATTACTCCAACCTAAGGGAGTCAGGGCATTGGCTCTGAGTACAAAATAGGTTCTATCAATTTCCAGTTGTAATCCATTCCAGCAGGTAGAGCTGGATTCAATTGATTATGATAAAAAGACCTGCAAGACTGGGAACTAAATTGTGGACTAACTCATTGAGTCTGTAATAATGAGTCATGGATACACTCTGAGTCTTGGAAGTCACCAAAAAGTTGGTCTTGTATTGAATCCATTTGGGACCACCTTTTGACAATTTTTTTGTGAGCTCAATTCTGGCCCAATTGCCTCCAAAAAGATATTAGATTCTAACCTAAGCTTAGAGCATTCTTTTTTTTTTTTATATTTGGGGGACTGGCCTACTAGAGAGGCCTGATGAGGATAACATTAGTGCACTAACTTAGAATGGGAACAGTGAAGTCTATAACTCTAATGATTCTGAGTTGGGGTTAGAAGACTATGAGCAAGAACTTGAAGGTTGGGTGGACAACAAATCAGAAAAAGACTATGAAGTTAGAGATGATGACATAGAAGAAGAGGATTCTCCTAGGTTGTGTTGATCTCTGAATTCTTAAAAATAGTATGCAATATCTTGGATGGACAATCTTTGTTTACTAGTCAGAGTAAACTAACTGAGTTTACAAATTTCTGTGACTAACTATATATGTACATACTCTAATACTATTATAATCGACTACCTTGTTATGCTTAGTCAGTATCTATTTCTGTTTCAACTTCTGTAAGATCTAACATATTCTTCCCATCTAGACAATAGTGGAAGCTATAGACTTGGCATACTATTATAAGACCACAGGCTCTACATTTCACAAACAGAGCATGAAATTCATTATTAGTAAGTCCAGGATACACTGTCATATTAAGTTTTTGGAATTTATGTCTGTTACCATGCCAATAATAGGATTTTTTAGGTTTAAATAGCACACAACTTTGACAATTGGTAGGCTCTTCAGTTAAGTCTACGAATTATTGATGTTAGGTTAATTAACCTCTTACAGACCCAATAGGTTTTGAGTTACTTGCCTGCCTGGGCATGCATTCACTTGAGTTATCTCTAGGCCAGAGCATTTTCACCTGCTCATCATCAGCAACTACTTTGCAAGTATGAATAATATAAGTGTAAACCTGATAGCTGGAGCTGATCTTCTAATTTAATGATGACCTATAGGTTCTAGAACCTTTTCACCAGTACCTTTAAAGTTTGTCAACTTCACTGATAATCGAGACTTAGAAAGGAAACTTTTCTTAGAGAGGGTATGCCTTCACTGGCACTCCAACTTTTGAATATATACATTTGAGAAACACTGAATAGAGTATGTGGAGGGTGAGTCCTAGTTACATTATAGAAAAACAGATGATACTGACCTAGATATCCACAATCTCCTTGAGTACATTGTGTAATATATTCCCCAGAGAATATACTAGATGTTGCAATAAATATGGCAGCTTCTATATAAACCACTCGACCATTTGGCTCAAATAGTAGATAGAGGCAATATAGACTGAGGAACTAATTAGACTTATGATACTCATTCAACAAACTTGGTTCAACTTGGTTTCCTCCTTTTGTTAACCTATATAAGACATCAGTGGATTTCAAATGATGAAAGTCATCATGGATACTACATACCAATACAGCATAGTTAGTGTGCACATCTAAGGATTTAAAGATTTAATACTTTGGGTTTCTCTATGAACTTCATAGAGAAGTAGCTGATAGGAGTAAGTAGGAATAGCTGCAGGTAGTGGAAGTCGTGCTAAGGAAGACATAGAAGTACCAACAGTTGAAGAGGGTTTCAGAGTAATAGTGGTTACCAGGGTAAGCTTCAACTTTCATTCTTACCAAGAATTGCCAGGTTTATATATGTCTTATAACCTTACATCTAAATATCAGCCAATAGCTCAAATCAATCAAGATTGATTCAAGTATGACTAGGATTTGACAAGTGAGTCAGATGTTAATTGACTCAATCCTTCAGTATTTCAACATTGAGAATGCCAACAGCCCTATTCTCCTGTTTTACACTGATATCTCATATCTATCACAAATAATTCTTCTAATAATGCAGAAACCCAGAGTGTACTCCAACTTGGCCCTAGGAAAAGACCATAAGTCATGTTGCTTTCTCTTATCCTAAGGTTTATTGACTGGATATTTTAACAATTGAGCTGCTCAGCCAAACTAGTAATCTCTTGGTTTATCACAGAAGATATTTTGAAAGAATGGTGCACACAATATGCAATGTCTAAGCATTGATCACAAGCAGTATCCTATATATGGGTGATGTAGATGTCTCTGAAGAGTCTTTAACTTCTGAGTAAGTCATATACCTACCATTGTGCTCACCTTCTAACTGGCTGTCTTGTGGATCACAGTTGTAGGAGAGAATATCAGGTGTTCAAGAAGTTGTTGGAGATGGTGCCACATCTTGAAGAGTGCCTTATGGATGGTACTAACAAAGATTGCATGATAATTGCTGATTTGGTGCATTTACCTTGCATTAACTGAACATTTATTTAAATATCTGTTGCATATTCCAGGTTTAGAAGGGAGTCTCCAGTGCAAGATCTGATAATACCAAGAGTATAAAGGTTGCCATTCTAGACTAGATAACTCCTTAAGATATCCCACTTAATCTACCTCTTTTACGAAATATCAAAACTAACTGAGGCTACCACTACAACATTACAGGGGTGCTACTATATCCCACTAGCATAGATTGGAACAATGTGGAGTAAGTCTTACTAAATTCTGCAGATGTATCTATTAACTTCTAGAGATAGAGTGCATATGAAGCTTGTCAGCAGTGAACTAGTAGTATCCGGTGATTAGTAGTTGATAATATTGTATGCAAACCAAGAGTACAATCCCAATAATGCCTAAAATGGGCTCTTTAGGAGCCAGATTCTTGTTTGGATAAATATTGTTTCTATACTGTTCTCTATTTGATCTATTTGCTAACTTATTGCTCACAGGCATATAAATATATCTTCACCTCACCTAGTTTAGTAGAGAAGGAAGTTAAAGCAATGTGATCAGGCAATGCTCGTATACATGGTATGACCTGTATCACTATGGCATCTATCACCTACATAGCTATGCAGGTGTATGTGTTTGTGTAATTCTTGTGATCAAAATACTAAAATATCTTTCAGCTTCAGTGTCAGGTTTCCATTCTAAAGTCTACTAGGACTCTGCTTGAACTTCCATTCTCTCTTCATAATTATTTATTCTTCTCATCGTTTGTTTATCTTGTGTTTAGTTCCTTAGTTCACTCTTTTAGTTAAATTAGTTAGTTACTATCTAGCATTACCCTCTGGTCAGAACTTCTATATGTTCCCCTTTATGTAGCACAGGATTATACTGCCTTGTATGTTCCTTGTTTCACTAGCATAGTTTAGTACTAGTCTACTCCAGACTCCGAGTATATAAACATAGTTATAACTACTTGTATTCTCTAGTTTGAATATTATCTTAGACTCATCTCTCCTCTTTCCTTGTTTCTTAAGTGTAATAACTCCTCAGAGTTCCTACTATTCTTAGTAGTATCTTGAAATCGGAACAATAAGACATGGTAAAGGGTGTAGCTTCTTATAAGCTGAAGCCAAGTTCTGCTTATTCAGGAATTCCTTCAGAGTTTCTTCCATATTAGAGACTCGGATCTTAACAGTATATTTGAACTTACACTTCTTACATCATATTCTAGCCATTGTTGATCGGGTTGTACTTGATCAATAGGACCTTACTCTTTCTCTCTAATCATCCTCTACTCTTATACTCTATGACTCATACTCGATCCAAAATTAAGCAGAATATGCTGAGAGTGATCTGTTACTCCTCCACAGTCTCCATATGTCCAGCTTCCACATTTGGAACCACTTCATGACTATCCAATATCTTTGCCAATATAGACACTTACAACTCTATTAGTACTAGCTTAGGAGCTCACATTACAGAAGTTTTAGATCCCTCTAGACTTCCCTCAGAATCTGCAGTGAGGTACACCTCACTTGAATACAAAGACGATGCTCCAAAGGATCAGTATAGATCGGCTGCTGGTACGAAGGAAGTGACTCTTAGATGTTCGGTGCTCGAGCTCACTCTTAATAAAGATATGCAACATGGACTAAGCAAAGAGTCAAACAAGAACTTACTGATTGAGTAGAGTATGAGTCCATCATACTGTATAGTTGTATAGTGGAGATGTAGTCGCCTAACGCATAGTACTTGTAGGTCTTCAGATTAAAATGTTTTGGTTTTTGTGTATTGTTGCTGGGTGCTACTGGCTATGGTACTCTATCTCTTGCAGCATTTCTCTCCTGCTGCTGCTGTCGGATAGCTCGTTCTCGATTCAGTTCTCGAGTCTGAAATACAGCACACATCTTCTCTTCAAAATCTCGGAGGCTCTTGCTGAGAGATATAGTGACTCACAAAAAAACATCCAAAGTAGTATCTGTGTGTATACGGAGTTTTGCAAGAGCATGCTAGTGTGCCATAACAAAAAGCAGTTTCACCACATGTGCATTGTGTGGTTCTGGGAGAAGACCATTAAAAACTGGTATCGCTCACTGAATCAACGGGTGAGCTATATTGGATCAGTTAAAATATCTAGAACTCACTTGCAACATGTCCTCAAAGTTGTGTGCAGTCATTTTTTTCATTTCTGATCAATTTGATGTTATTTTTTGTATCCCATCAAGTCCAAAAGATGGTATTTCTCTAAACCTGATATACTCTATTAGTACTAAGGCTCTTAAGATTTTAACAATATTTACCATCTATCCAACTCATGTTTGAGAGTTTCATCCAGGCAATCTAAGATATGTAGAAGATGGATAAAAACTGCTTTCCAGACACCAAGCTCAAACTCGTGCATAAGATTAACAACAAGTATGAGGAATAGGCAAAAATCAAATTGTGCTAGTTTGGCCGAAAATGCATTCTGAAATAGAAAACTATTGTCAAAGATGCATATTGACATGAGTTAAATCAGTACATACTGCTATGGGAACTAGTGAGTCTTTCTTTAAAAGGTTTTCCACTGCTGCACTATCTACTGCATAGTTCTTCTCATATATAATTTCACAGGCAGTGGCAATCCAGTTACGATGATTAATATCATCAAGGCAAGCTAATGTCTGGCACTACACCATATCTTGATGCATTCCCATATTGATCACCTGGTTTAGTGGTATCAGGCACCGGGGACAAGGGCAATGGCCAAGATTCCAAATGCTTGCTATGAGAATTCTATGGCAGACATGGCTCAATAACATGCATCATACACTTGTCAAGATGTAACTTACTTCTTAGGATAATCTGCTGAATATGTGAATATACAGGGATAGAAGCAATGTCTAATCCCATCGCAACAGTCAATCACAATTCCATGTACATATGCCTCCAAGAATTCGTCATCAAGGATAATCACCCACTGAGCATGATATATCTCTCAATGACAATGCACCATAAATACACTATTGGGTCCCTTCCTATCAATGTGTTCCATCGCAAAGGTCTTGAATGAGTCCAGGAGCTATTAAATAGAGATCACATAAGCTTTTGTTTCGCATACAATCAAATAAGTCATACTGACCATTTCAAGGTAGACGATGTGCTCGAATGCCTGGCAAGAGGATTTATTGTCTATACTTGGACTTGTTTCCAATTGTGAGATAGACAGGCCATAGTTTAGCATTGCTGAATGCTGTAAGATTAGTGGTATCAGAAGCGAATATGAGGCTCACTACAACCCTTGGAAGTTGACATCCTGGTTCTCTGGGTGAGTCTTGAAGCTCGCAATGAGCATTAATGAATGAGTCAGATAAGTAGAGTTCGCCATGAACCCTGATCAGTTAAGAAGCTTCATTAGGTTGCCAATATAGTTCATATAGTTCTAGATAAAGGTAGAAAAGGCCTGAGGGACCAGATAGCTTCTCCCAGATCACTGATACTAACTTGGGATGATATAGGTTTCCCACCTCTAGTTCCTCTTGTCCTGGATGAAGAGTCCTCTTGTGGAAAGGTATCTTGATCTGAATTGACAATTTAATCTAATGTCTATTGACTAATTCATTCTCCCAGCCATCCTCACAATCCATATTGCTAATTTCAACATGATGTTCACTGTCAACAAGCTGCACATTAATATGCCACCAGTTTGCCCTCGCCACATCCTCCAGTCAGAAATCTGGATGCCCAATAATCTTGAGGAGGTTGTTGAAACTAGACTGTAATTTTTTCACCCCATCGGTCCAATACCATTCTCCCAGTAAAAATGAAGTCAAAGTCGGATAGGGGTGATATGAGTTGGCTGAAATACTAGACGGACTGTCTGAGAATGTATCCATAAGGTCATTTAGCATTGAGTCCTCAGCAGGATCATGATCTGGGAACTTGATCACATGGTACTAATGAAAAAGTCCAAATAAATTGTGTGGGGATTTCAGGATCTTCTTAGCCTGAGAAGAAACCAACAATGATAGTGCGATTAGTTCAGTGCAAGGTCCCGAGCCCTCCAAGGGTAGAGAAGGTGCTAATAGGGGTGTGGTCAAGTCACACGGTGATAGCTGCAGGAGCTGAGGAAGTGCAGCTAAAGAGCTAGATAACATATCTCGAAAGCATTTAGGCATCAGGTGTCTATGTCTGCCTCTGTGTTCTGACAGGGGTTGGTCTAGGCCATCAAAGTCGATATTGCTTTCATTGTTGACTGTGCTCTAACAGGGAGTTGAGTATATGGGGCGAAAGCAGTAACAGAATATTAGTCTTACCTCTCCTAAAGCCACTGAAGTTTCAACTAAGCCTACTATGGAGGCTGTATTTGGTTGCAAAAGACCTGCCAGTACCTTGTTTGCAGTCTTTTCTTCTGTTTTTTGACATTTGTTGCTCTTCCAAACTTCTTTGGCTTTTCCAAGGGTATCTACAAGCCATTTATTAGTCTTTTGGCAACTACGCATATGATAAGTATATGCTTGCAATAGTGAGAACAGCTGTCCAAAAACACAAATCTTGCACCATGCTGGTAGTAAGTCCGACATTGTGTTAGATCAAGTGAATCCTAGGCTTAAGTGATGGCAGACAGGACTGAAAATGAAGAAAGATCAAGGAAGTCAAGTAAAACTCGGCCAATAAATTGCGACTCTAATGATGCGGTGAGGTTAGGTTGGATTAAAGAGATAGAGGAGGTCAAGTGAGGCTCTGAGACTGGATTGAAGATGAGGGAGGTCCAGAAGGTCAAGTGAAACCTGACCAACAAATTGCGACTCGAGTAATGCTATAAGGTCAGATTGAAGATGAAGGAGGTCCTGTTAAGGACTGAATCTCTAATATGGAAGGAACTCCGAAGGAATTCCTATACGAGTGGAACTTGGCTTCAGCTTATAAGAAGCTGTGCCCTTCACCATGTCTCGTTATTCCGATTTCAAGACACCACTTAAGATAGTATGGAACTCCGAGGAGTTGTCACACTTTAGAGGAACGAGGGAAGAGTAGAGACGAGTCTAAGTCGATATTCGAACTAGAGAATACAAGCAGTTGTAACTACATTTATATACTCGGAGTCCGGAGTAGACTAGTACTAAACTATGCTAGTGAAACAAGGAACATACAGGGCAGTGTAATACTGTGCTACATAAAGGGAGACACATAGGAGTTCCGACTGGAGGGCGATGCTAGATGGTAACTAACTTAATTTAACTAAAAGAGTGAACTAAGGAACTAAACACAAGATGGACAAATGACAAGAAGAATGAATGATTACGAAGATAGAACGGAAGTCCGAACGGGATCCTGAGGAGTTGGATCGGGATATGACAGGTCCAGGAGGTCAAGTGAAACCTAACCAACAAAATCGCAACTCGAAGAACATCATGAAATCGGAATTGAAGATAAAGGAGGTCCAGAAGGTCAAGTAAAACCTGACCAACAAAATTGCAAGTCGAAGAACATCGTGAGATCAGAATTAAAAATGAAGAAGGTCCAGGAGGTCGAGTGAAACCCAGCCAACATGACTCATCAATGACAAATGACTCAATAAGTCAACTTGAATGAACTAAGTACTGCCCCAGCCATAGCTCAGACTCCCAGAAGAAACTTCAAAGTTCAAAAGAAGTCTGAGAACTTCTGGTGGCAGTGGCAATCAGATGGCATGATAGACCGAACTGTGCTTCTAAGAGTATGGACTCCTTGGACTCATCCGAATTGGTATCATAACTTCAAGTTGTTCACTAAGCTCTCTTGGTATTACTAGTTGGTCAGGTTTTACTTGACCTTCTGGACCTCCTTCATCTTCAATTCTGATTTCATGATGTTCTTCAAGTTGCGATTTTGTTGGTTAGGTTTCACTTGACCTCCTGGATCTCCTTTATCTTCAATCTAACCTCACAGTATTACTTGAGTCACAATTTGTTGGTCAGATTTCACTTGACCTCCTGGACCTCTCTCATCTTCAATCCAGTCTCAGAGCCTCACTCAACCTCCTCCATCTCCTTTCCTCACTTGAACTCTGAGCTTTCGGTGATATCTTTGCTTCCTCTAATTTTACATCTGAATCTCACCGTTTAAGATTATAAGATATCAGTTAATTTGTTTGATCTGTAGATATCATTTATTCTTATTAATAGCTGCTCTATATGTCCCTCACATCGACCACACATGTCTTCATGCACAATGGTGAGATATTTTTATTACCCAACTCAGAGAGTTTTCCCCCCTTCCTCAATCACCATCTAAACCATGAGTAGATCCCCGATGATGCTAAATAGCTATACTTGGCATCCAATCATTACCTCAGCCTCACTTTTGCACCCAAAATACCTCGACTAGATGGCTGACTTTTTGATCATCTTAATCAGCCTCTAAATATAGAAGCAGTTGGGTTACAGTACCGATTGTCTATAGAATAGATAGAATCCTGGCTCTGGTTGGAGAATAGCCTTCAAACAATGGTATATGACCTGACTACTTCTTGGTCCTTTGTCTTTCCATTGACCTTCTTATACTTTCCTTCACTGACATCCTTCGGTTATTGCAGAGAGCACAAGACAGAGCGTTGATACAACCATCAGTGCTTCTAACCTCGGAATCACCCATTCGAACTGCGAAATAATGCGAAATCACATAGGCCCAAGAAAAGTGACAATGGCAAAACTCCCTAAAGTTCGCACCTGCGAATATCTCGCATTGTTCCACCCCTTTCAGCCTAATTTGATCGAAAGACTCGCACCCTTCGAAAACCCCTTTCTATTGATTTTGCACACCTTCCCGCCTTTTTGATCCTTTCAATCACCCCCAACATCCACTCTTTCAGCCTCAAATCATGTTTCATAGTATTTTTCATCATTTCATAGCCTTTTACCCAGCCTCATTGTTCGCAAAAGTTGTCCCATCAATTTCCTTTTATGGTAATTTGAAAGATTCTTCGCTTCCCACGATCACTACACCTTCTGCATTAGGACTTTATTTCTTATTCTCGACTTTTTACAGTATTATAGTATGCCACCTATGCTCCCCTTCTAACT
>QGOD01000641.1:0-11973 GCA_003313065.1 Sarcodon sp. MG97 | reverse complement strand
AACTGTTCACATAAGGGCGCGCGCCCTTGTGTGAATTATCTAAATCACCTTTATTTTCTTTTTTCTTATGATTCTTTTACTTATTTCAATAAATATGTCTCAAATATATTTCCAAAAATATGCTAACTGTACCCTTGCCTTACCCTGACCTCCTGCTAAATATCTATATGAATCACAGTACAAGAAGATCTTAAGCAGGCTCTCATTGACTTAGAAGTACTTCATGCTATTGATTATACCTCCCCAGCTCTAGTCATCCTAGGAGTAGATATCTCATTTATTATAGTTGAATTTTATCTTTACTAGTGCAATGAAACTAATTCTCGAAAGAGATATTTTAGTAGATTTAGCTTAATTATACTCAATGACCACAAATCTAGATTTTTATAAGCCAAGCTCGAACTCTACAGATTATTTCATACTCTTAGCATACTTTGACTCTACCTTATTAGTATTCACAACCTTGTAATTAAAGTCAATGCTAGGTATATCAAAGGCATATTAGCTAATCCAGACATTGCCCCTAGTGCTAGTATCAATTGATGGATCATTGCAATTTTATCCTTCCAATTTATCTTAGTTCATGTCCTAGGTACATATCATAGATCTGATGGACTATCTCGATGACCCCAACAGCCTGACAATATTTACCATGAAAATACAGAAGAAGAGTTCAAAGATTGAATAGATAACCTCTACAGCTTTATCTACCAAATTAACCCAATTCCTATTTCTCCCCCCTAATACTCTTATGATATGTTTGCTCTAACTTTAGATCTTATTAAGGAGGATATTTTCTCTCCTAAAGATTCCTATTCTCTTATCCCTCAATCCAAATATGTAAAGTACAATGACCTTTGTATTCTCAAAGTGCAAAAATAGCTAGATGATCAAATTTGACTAGATGACTTATTCAATATAGAATACACCATATTTCTTTGCTACTGTACAGAGTTTTTCCTTGACAATAATTATCTATAGAAAAAGTATACTCAAGGTGCACACAAGCTTGTTATCAAACCCCACTCTCAAATTTCAACTATGCAATCTACACATGATGACGTCAGACATAAAGCAGTATTTGTGATATATGCAACTATTTTGTAATAATTTTGGTGCCTGAATCTCAAAGCTAATATTGCTTGGTTCATTTACACCTGTCACCTTTGTCAGATTTGCCAGACCCAGAATGTTCTAATCCCTCCCATTATTGCTACTCCTGTAGCTCTCTTTGTGAAAATCTTCATCAATACTATGCACATGCCTATCTTAGGGTTATTTAAGTATATTATCTAAGGTCAATATTCTTTGACCTATTATCCAGAGTTTTGCATACTTCACACTGAATTAGCCAAGACTATAGGTGACTAGATATATAAAGATATTCTCTGTTGATGGAAATCACTTCATGAAATTATTACCAACAATAGTGCCATATTCTTGAAAGCCATCGACTATCTTGCAAAATAGTATAAAATCAAGCATATTCATAGTAGTAGATATAACTCTCATGCTAATGATATAGTCAAAAGGTCATATTTTGATATTCAACAATTGCTATTCAAAGCTGCTGATAGTAATCAGAAGAGATGGTCCCTAGTTGCTCATTCAGTATTCTGGGCAGAAAGAGTAATATTTTGCAAGTAAATAGAATACTCACCATATTTTGCAATTACAGAATCCCACCCAGTCCACCCTTTTGACATTTTTGAAGTGACCTACTTATAGCCAGCTCCAGAGTCTATTCTTTCAAGTATAGACCTCATTGCTCGATAAGCAGTTACATTACAGAAATAATCTAGTAACATTAATGAGCTCTATTCCAAAGTCTACAACACTCAAAGACTTGCAGCTCATCAATTTGAATATGAACATAAGCAAACTATCCATAATTACAATTTCAAGTGAGAAGATCTTGTCCTTATGCAAAATACCCAGATCAAGAAGTTGCTCAATTGCAAGATGAGAGCTAGATACCTTGGACTAGTAGTAGTTATTTCTCAAAACTTTGATAGTACTTATATTATTTCAGAACTAGATGGCACAGTCTTTTATCATCTAGTAGTAGTATTTTGCATTCTTCCTTATTATTCTTGTGCTTTTATTTCTATTCCAGACACTCTTTTAGATATCAACACAACTCACCTTCATAAATTAGAACAGACTCATAATATAGAAATAGAAGAAAACATCAACAAAGAGATTGATATAGATAGTTAAAAATTTCATTTGCTAAGTCATAATATTATTATGTTCGCACAAAACCTTGAAGGGTTTTTGTTAGGATTTCGACGAATACCAGTCTTTCGGAATCAGATTACCATATTCGAATGGTCATCGCGTGGAAACCACATGGTCAGTAATGGAAAAATGCATATCCTCATATCCTCAATATCTCAATCGATCTTGGACGTCATCTTTCGTAATCCTGGAATCCTTACGTTATGGATCCTTTCCTTATTTGGAAATATTTTCGGAATTTTATAGATTTTCCATTTTAGTATATTGAGCCCTGTTTCATTTTCTTACCTTTCTCTCATGTATACCTCCTTGCGACCTCTTTTCCTTAGGGCATAGGGTTAGTGTGGTAGTATATAAACCCTGTATTTCCTGTAGATAGCTCCTTAACTTGAATTTGGTTTTCCTCTCACTCTTATAACTTGCCCTTCTACATAGTCATCCTAAGTCATTGGATACTATTGAAGACCAACTCCGAGACGTCCCTAACAGTTTTACGGCCATGATGATTTACTGAGCCTTTCTCTTAATTTCATTTTCATTTTTTTTTGCACTTTTATTTCATATTTTTGCACTTTAAATTTCCAAACACTTATTTTTCTATTCCAAGAAAATCCCGAGAAAAAATTGTTACAAAGAGTAAGATAGTGTAGAAGCTAGAAAAGAAGAGCTCAAGAAAGAAAGAAAGATAAAGAAGAAAGAATTTTATTTTTAGACAAAGACTTTTTCTTAGCTTCTAAAGCCTTATCCATTATTTCGATTGTACGCATCTTTGTAGCAAGACTTGTCCTCTTATTGCGAATTACTTCTATCTTGCACTCTATATTGATTGAAGGCTCTGGTACCTTCTCCCTCTCCTTATCTTTTTCCTTCTCTCTAGCCCTTGAAGCTCGACTCGATGAAGGTCCTGTACTCAATATGACATCTGTGACCACATTGGCTTCTATGCAAGAATATTAGATAAATTACATATAATTATGAGAATATTTCTGATTATTAGTATACTATGTACCATCTCGGTCCAAGACCACCATGACAGACGGTTGATATGGAAGTGGTATCAGACTGATATACTACACATTGATAATATTTGAGAGATTGACTTGTATAATGTTAAGTAAATTATATATAATTACAAGAATATTTCTGACTATTGATATATCATGTACCATCTCAGTCTCAGACCGGCATGACAGACGGTGGACATGGAAGTGGTATCAGACTGATACACTACACATTGGTAATATTTGAGAGATTGACTTGTATAATGTTAAGTAAATTATATATAATTACAAGAATATTTCTGAGCATTGGTATACCATGTACCATCTCGGTCTCAGACCACCATGACAGATGGTAGACATGGAAGTGGTATCAGACTGATGCACTACATATTGATAATTGAGAGATTGGCATATATAATATTAGATAAATTACATATAATTATGAGAATATTTCTGATTATTAGCATACCATGTACCGTCTCGGTCCCAGACTGCCGCTCCTACATATGTGTGAAATATGATAGATTATCAACTGAATAACACCACAACGCTATGGTTGGTTAGTGTACCATCCTATGTGCTAGGCCTAGGCTGTCCTACCTCTCTCTATGCCTGCCTAAGACAAAATTTTGAATGCCTATGTCTGCCTAGGATGAAAAAAAATGTCTCTATAACCTAAGAAGTAGAAGTAATTTGAAGTGGGGGTGGAATTTAGACTGAAAAAGAAATGTTCAACATCTTCGGTATATTCTACAACCTCTAGCAATTTACAAATTCAGTATACCTCGTAAAAACCCACATATTAGAATCCCTGAGGCCTGCAAATCCCAGTTATTCCTCAGGCCTGCACCTTCTATATTAGGTAGGTAGGAGTGTCCTGTGATTCAGGCCCTGTTTAGCATTGTATGTAGCCTTTGCGTAGCCCAACGCACAAGCTACAGATGTGAGATCTGCCGAGATGGTCAACAGTGGAGATTCAATTAGCTTGCCATAACTGATCATGGAAGCTCTAATGTCAGTTCATTACAATCAATTATCTATAAGCGGGAAATACATCAGTGATGCTGCAACAATGTCTTTTCTCTATAATAGGTATTGACATATTCTTAGATGGTAATTCCTAATTATGACCAATTATCTGTAAGCAATACATGACTAATTAACCCTATTTCTGGGTCTTTGCATAATAAAACAACCTGATTTATTCTAATAACAGTCCCAAAAAAGGGTTTCTGTCAAAGGCTGAACAACACATATCTCTGAAAAGCACAAGGACAACATTTTGTTAAATGATGCACTTAGAACCAAGAGGAAGACTCAATTGGTCTGGAGATGAGAGTAAGAAACTGAAGAAGGAAGACTCTCATCTCCGCTTTAGATGTGATGTGACATGTCACACAAGATGAAATGAGACAAGAAGAAATATCATACTAAGTGTAGAGATAGAGAATCATACTTAACATATTTTTTTTGCCAAATCAAGTTAACATACAAGACCCAGAAGTAAGGTTACCTGGGATTATGAGTTGATTACGATTGCAATTTGGAATGGTAATATAACCCTATGCTCAAGAGAAAATTACAATCAATTGTAATTACGGAAGCATTTTTCCGAAACTCTGATCAGGTGTGGCAAGCTTATTAGATCTCCGCTGTCGGCCATCTCGGCAGATCTCACGTCTGTGGCTTGTGCGTTGGGCTACGCAAAGGCTACGCGCGATGCCGAACAGGGCCTCATCAATTGTTCCAAGACGCGCCATAAGTCGCGTTGGATGACCCCCCACACGTACCACTCGTTCGCTTTCACCATTTCCACCGTTCTACATTTCCACCGACTTGAATACCGATGTCTGATATGTTGCGACTGAACTGCTTAGTTTTCGGTGAAAGTCGCAACAGCGTCTTTCCCGTCAAAATTGACAAGAACGAGTCGGTCGGCACTCTCAAGGAAGCGATCAAGGACAAGAACAAACATGCATTTGAGGATGTTGACGCCAAAAGCCTTCTGCTTTGGAAGGTTTCCATTTCTGTTGATCGTCTCGAAGATAACATTCAGGAGGTCGACCTCGCTGATGAAAGACTGTTGTTGCCCATGGACGAATTGTCAGAAGTCTTCTCGGAGGTTCCTGCTCGGAAACACCTACACATCATCGTAAAGCCGGTCGTCGGTGAGCGCTTTCGGCTTATTATTCTACTAATGGTATCTTTCCTACTTCTACCAACCACCCCGCCATCTGTGACGCAATCCGATACTGATCTTGGCATCTAAATTTCGGTAGCCCAACAAACTGTTCAACTGGAGGAAACAGAGGATGATATCGTCACGGCCTTAGAAACAAGTATGTCTGCTCATGTCTCAAGCTGATTGCCCCTCTGATATTCCATAGGCTACCATAATACCATATCGAAAGTTCGAGGCTCAAAGACACCATCGGAGACGGCAAAATCGACCGAATACAGGATTTACCAACAAGAAACCCCTATGTACGACGGTCGATATAACGTCGCAAAACCCACGGAGACCACAGCACTTCCGATCCAATTGTTTCACCCTGTCTTTGCCCACTTCCTGGACGACCTAGCGAATGAGTTGACAGTACCTCCAGAAGTTTCGGAGAGAACTGTTTGTTATATGCAAGCTGCATCAGGCATATATGATACGGAGGAAAGCCGCAGGCGCGCTACTGAACCACCTTTACGTGACATCCTCGGCGGCATAAGCAGAGGGTACAATTCAGATAGAACGTCGCCTGATGGTTTAATTGAGATATCGCTGGGCGGAGAGATAAACGAGTCCATAGCAGTGCTGCTCAAGGAAGATAAAAAAGAACTGGGAGATGGAGGCAGTGACCCATCCACACAAGCCGGCTTATCAATGGCTCGGTATTGGGTCCAGTCGGAGGTAAGTCGACAGACTCATTCTGTTGATCTTGCCCTGTCAGCTTTTTTCGATTTCAGCACGACAACGTACGCAATAATACTTGCTGCCCGATGTTTCTGTTCGCAAATGCAGGCCCGTGGTTTGCAGTTCTGGGCGCTGTTTTCACGGATAAGGTGATTGTCCAGCGTTTGACAGACTTTATCTGGGTGGCACTCGACACTACTCTGAATGAAAAGCATTGCGATCGGGTTGCGCACGTCATGTACGCACTGAGAAGGAATGTCGACAAGCTGCGTGCTTATTACAGTGGACTTCAGCTCATGCCACATAGCCATAATGATGCTCATCCTCGTTTCTGTCCCTCCATCCGTGCATACCGCGACGATAACAAACAAGTTGTTGAATTTACGTATCTAAGACCTCTCGAGGTGGATTCGACCTGCGTCACGTTTCTTGCGAAATATGTGGAGGTCCCGTCGAAATTGATTGTCATCAAATTTGTGCAACGCTACGGTGCAGAGGCGCATCGGATACTTGCGAAAGAAAACTTGGCACCTCAGCTCTTGTATTATGGAAAGGTAGGAGTTCAAGATGGGGATCCGACCTACGGCCATCTTTCCATGGTTGTGATGGAGTACATTGACGGCATGAGGTTGGATGAAGCTCAGAAGATTGGGCGAGTGCCATCAACCTTGAAGGATGACCTGAAATGCGCTCTGGGTCACCTACACAAAGCTGGGTTTGTCTTTGGGGACCTCCGGCCACCCAATGTTATGGTGACAAAAAATCAGGAAGTCAAGCTGATTGACTTTGATTGGGCTGGGACACATAAGGTGACGCAGTATCCGCTTCTATTGTCGCCTCATGTCCAATGGCCAACTGGTGTAAAGAGATTATCTGTTATGGAAACAAGACATGATGAAGATATGTTGATAAAATTATTCAAGTAAACTTATAACATATTGTCTTAATGGAGTACTGTACATCATTATGGCCATTTAAAGAAGATTTTTATAGAGACGTTTTTTTTCATCCTAGGCAGACCTAGGCATTCAAAATTTTACCTTAGGCAGGCATAGGGAGAGGTAGGACAGCCTAGGCATAGCACATAGGATGGCCTAGGCATAGCATGTAGGACGGCCTAGGCACAGAATATAGGACACCATAGGAATAGCAGGTAGGGATGCCTAGGAAAGATGGATGATCGCAGAGGGGTATATATAAGTTGTCGGTCCCAGACCGCACTTGGTGCTAGCAGATGTTCGAGAACAGTATGCGAGGATATGTATATAAACGGCCCTATGTCATATATCCACCAGGCAAAGATGTATAATTGCAGCAAGACAGAGATATAGATTGTCGGTCCTAGACCGCACTTGGTGCTGGCAGATGTTCGAGAAGTGAATACAAGGATACATATATAAATACTGTGGCCCTGTCTCATATCTGCCTAAGAGCGATGCATGATTAGAGATAGAGATATGTATACTGTATAGGTTGTCGGTCCCAGACCGCGATCGCTGATGGCAGATATTGTTGGTGAACAGGATGTGAACACATAGATGTAAATATCCGTGTCTCATCACATCATATTGTCCATATATACTTGTACATTAGCTTATCAAACAGTTCCATGCAACTATACATATCACACACACGGCGGTCTAGGACCGCCACTTGTGCATCAACTGAATATGGATTATAGATATGGTATAGCGCCATGTAACTTCGTTACATTACTTAGATATTTGGTGCAGAACATTGTATGCATACTGAGAATAACATACCCAAATGGATCTTCAATAGGTTTCGTGGATCTCTTGGTATTGTCTTATCTGTATAGAATGATCGCATTTTGAATGTTTCCATATTAGGGAAAGGTAAACATCAAAATGCATTTGAACGACATCCCTTTGATTTCCCTAGCTTTCCAAGGCGTCATCTTATCTTTCACAGAGGTAATTATAATATATAACATGGCGAGCATTAAATCTATATAAAATTTGGATTTAATTGCATTTAACTGTGCTATATGATGAATTACAGCATAACAATGAAAGAACGTATTGATCTAGGTGTATTTTTGTACGTTTCTTTTACAAACTGAGATTGGAAAGAGATCATTAACGTATAATGGGTGTTTAAGATATTATGTACAACACAGCATGTTTCACGGGATATACTACATTTTACACGTGTAGCTCATATGAAGGGGGATAGCACTAGTCAGCGCTAGAGCACACATCAAGGATCTAATGCTAATTTGGCGCATACGTGATGTTTCAAGCGCATTGTTTGCAGAAATGAATGGGATATTATAAGATAGATATTGTATAATTGCAGATGGCGGTCTGAGACCGAGTTGGGAGTGGATACAGATAAGCAGAGGGTGAAATATCATAGACCGTGGTGAGGAAGAGGGATACGAGTTGCAAAAGCAGAGAAATGAAGGCGAGGTGAATTTGGATGAATTAAACTTTAATGTATGGATGCAACGTGATTTGATCATCAAAGGAACAATGAGAAATGGAAGCCTGAAGGTGATTGAGATATTATGTTCTAGGATTGAATGGCGGGGTTTGAAGTCGCTTAGAATGAGATGAGGACAATATATAAAAGAGAGATGGTAAAGGACGGGACTGGCACAGACTTGACATCACTATACGAATTTAGTCAACAAAATGGTTAGAAGCCAATCAATGACTCCATCAAAGTAAGTAGAGGTAATTTGGATATTATAATGATACAGACGTGCTGACCAGGGTTGCGATGATAGCTGGGGGCCGACTACATCAGGTGAGTAAAGACGATGATATGTGAGGTTGGAGCACTGAACGGGGAAATAGATGAAGAACGAGAAGCTCAGGGGACAGTAGATGCAGACAAGGAAGTATGGATCAGATTAGAAGTGATGGAAGATGGAATAGAGGCACTGGAGCAGAAGTTGGGGGAGGTGCATGATGGGCAGCAACAAATAGTGGGGGAGCAGCGAAAGTTGCGTGAAGAGTTTCACGAGATGAAGATGATTTTGTTGGCAGTGTACAATAATATGGAGATATTGAAGACGATGATGAAAAAAGTGGGTGAGGAGGTCAGGCAAGAACAAGGAAGGGGAGGGACAGGGGGAGGGGGACAGAGACTGATGTTCTCGGATATGGAGCGGATGTTGGGACTCCCTACGACAGATATAGAGCCTGAGTCGCTGTTTGGGACATCGAGGGTCGTATTTGGGCCAGGGGGATCTATGGAGGTGGTACGACAGGAACGGTGAGATAGATAATGACATTCCTCATCCTTCAGAAAATGATCACACGACTTTTGAATATAAAAAACAATGGATGGACGTATTTTTTGTTCGTTTATTATTGTTGTTGTTGTTGTTGTTGTTGTTTGTTGTTTGTTTGTTTGTTGTTTGTTTGTTCGATTGAAGAGTTTAGAACGGCATCGAACAATTCATTTGAGACCTGGTGTCGGTCTAGGACCGCGACTCTGGTGTGTTGGTAGCAGTTCATAAGGACATGACATAAGGGAGTGAACACATAGAGCAAATTGTAGTGTTGACGGTCTCAGACCGAGGTGACGGATGTATAAATGTGCACAATGTGGTATATATGTTGCAGGATCAAGCTATTGACTAATTGCGACATGCGTAAACCATAGATTGTACGTTAGCATGGCTGGCGGTCCTGGACCGGCGACATTCACTCATGAACAAATATATATTCAGTGAGATGGGTTACATAGCTAGACATAATGCGTCTATGAGTGGCGGGCTGGGACCGACGAGTGGGACGTGAGAAGTATGTGTCAAGATAAAAACAGAGTTCAAACATCATTACCTTTTCGTCATTGTTACTTGTTCCTGCCTCAGATAAAGGCGTGGTAGTTTCGATGTCTCTCTTTTCTTCTTCCCTCAGTGATTCATCAATACACTGAGGTTCGAAATGCTTTTCTTTCATTTTTAAAATGTATTCTAGTTTTTATATGTTATCTAGTCTATCAAGGTTACGACAGACTATACAGAGCGAGAAAATATTTCTAAAATACATTTTAATAACGAAAATAAAGAAAAGTAGAAGTATGCGAACCTCAGTGTTTTCGTGAATCACTGAGGGAGAAAGAAAGGGGCAAAAACTAAAATATCGCACCTTTATCTGAGGCGGATACAAAATATAATGACGAAATCGATCGCTCGAGACTCGTCGAGACAAATCGTTACCTTTTTAGGCAAAAGTTGCGATCGTGAGAATATTCGGTAATAGCCGAATATGCGCGTCGAAAAAAGTAAAAGAAAATAAGAAACAAATGAAAAGAAAAATAACCAATCGGTAAGAAATTAATATTTGACCTTTAATATTATCTTGACATAGTCGTCATAATCTTCATAGTATGTATACTCGTAACGCCAGTATCGGTCCTAGACCGCTATCACAACAATAACAATAACAATAACTAACTAACTAACTAACATAGTAGTTCACATTGATTTTGATGAATTCCAGACACAACAATCTGTACCGCAAATCCACGGGATCCATAGAAATTAATTTAAATTACTACGTGTGGGTAATGACAGCGGTCTCGGACCGATACAGTCACTCCATTGATTCATCCTCAACAACCACATGCAATATTCCTACCTACAGGCACAGGGAAATATATCGGTACTACTCATTGTGAAATGTAAGGCCCTGTTTGGCATCATGCATAGCCTTTGCATAGCCCAACGCACAAGCCACAGACGTGAGATCTGCCAAGATGGCCATCAGCGGAGTTCCAATATGCAGCCACAACTGGTGAGTTTGCGAAACCGTTTTTCAAGTAGATTATGATTTAGATAAACACAATAATAATTTTCTTATACTCTTGCTTCGAGTCAAATGGATGGTGCTACAGCATTGCTTCAAGGCTTCCAATACCAATGGATTGAACATGTAGCAAGAATGCGAGCTTGTATTCGACACTGTGCAGATATATTTCTGAAGACGATTCTAACCACTTCAGCAGCAGCTGTACAAACCCTCAACAATCCACATGTACCTTACCATACATCAGTTCTTACTGGTGAAGGCTGGGTTCTAGAACTTCTTTCTGGCCATCCCAAGCATATTCAGTGTGAACTTGGTGTTCATCGCCATGTATTTCTCGCATTGATTGCTGAGTTCCGGGAGATGGGGTATAAGGATTCGAAGCACATATCCTTAGAAGAACAATTGGCAATATTCCTCTATACCTGTGTAACTGGCTTGACAATTAGACATGTCAGTGAACGTTTTCAACGGTCGAATGAAACCATTTCACGGTGAAGATTACTACTGGTTTTCTATTTGCAATAAATATCACTGACAAAATTCTTTAGCTATTTCCAAAAGATCCTCTTCATTTTCTCCTCTCCACCATTTTATACAAGATACGTGCACCTACCCACAGCTACAGACCCTGTCCCACCAGAAATCAGAAACAATCCAAAATTCTGGCCATTCTTCAAAGACGCACTTGGTGCTTTGGATGGTAGCCACATACATAGCCTAGTCCCTGCAATTGAATGAGGAACGAGCCGAAATCATAAAGGTTTCACTTCTCAAAACTGTCTCTTTGCATGTTTGTTTAATCTGCGATTTGTTTATGCACTTACCGGCTGGGAAGGGTCAGCAAGTGATGCAAGGGTATTTGAAGACGCACTATCAAAAGGCCTGGTCATTCCTGAAGGGAAATACTATCTAGCCAATGCAGGATATCCTTCATGTAAGGAGGTTCTTGTTCCTTATCGCGGTGTACGCTATCACTTAGCAGAGTGGGGCCGTGCCAATGTTAGGTGAGTAATTAACTATAATCCTCACTCAGTAATTA